>QLPN01001755.1:0-16415 GCA_003314395.1 Albatrellus ellisii | reverse complement strand
AAGACTGTCCAATAGGCCGCTGCTAAGAGCGGCCTATTGGACGGTCTTAGGGAAGGTCTATAGTGTTACTCCTGGTAACAGTTGTTTGGATATGAACTTGACGAATGTAATAGAGATTCCTGATGATGATGAAGATTATTCCACCAATGATGATACTGTCAGGCCGCTATTATCTTTCTTATTTTTCTCTTCATTTTCCTTTATTTTCTTATATTTCTATCGTCATAGATCTTACAATCGCTCCTGATCTATCGAAGCGATTCTCACGGTCATGCATTCGTTCTCTTCGTCTTTATCGGCCGATGACGCGTATGTCGCCCGATCTCCGATCAGCCTGTTCTATATTTAGTTATGACTCTTTCTCTCACATCTACTGCGCATGCTCACCAATCCTTCTCACACCTGCTGCGGAGTATCACCAATCACTCCCACAGTTACTGCGGAGCTCAGTCAGCGATGATGCGTCCCTTCTATTATTAGATATGACATCATTACTTTACTTTCTCATTCTCCGGCCCTATACTGTACTGCATGGTCCGTGCACACTCTAGGGTACTATATATACATAGGACTCCTAGCGGTTTATTCCCCAGTTCTGATCATCTGGGATATCCACTAGGTACAGTACTCCTCATCCCTCTTCTTTACTATATGCTAATATATCTGGGATATCCGCTAGTCAAAGCACGATCGTCCTTTTTGTTATTTTAGCTTTTCTTCAGTTGTTCAGCTTCGACGTAGCGTCGGCCTCACAGATACGAGGATCCAGGATAATGTGTGTAAGAGATCTTAGTGACGTTTAGTGACTTAGAGTTCTTAGACTTGGTTTTTGAGAGAGTGAAGCGAGATTGTAACGAGCTTAGGTCAAGCGCAGGATAAGGAGAATCCCTAGATTGCGAAGTTGACAAGACTGGGGTTTAAGACCGCCAGTCTGTCAACTATTTATACAAAACTAGCGATCTAACTATAGTAAAGTTATGCAGTAATGTGCAGTAAGTAAACGATAATGCGCAGTAAAGCGCAGTAAGTACGCATCCATGTGATGTTAGTGGCTTAGCCACAAGCGTGAAACGAACAAGGTGTAAACAAAGGTAAATAAGAGTGAGAAAAGGGAGTCCTTGCTAATTGTATAGTAATAGTCCTTAGCAAGTAAATGTTGTGAATAAATAAATAAAGAAAGATAAAGAGAAAAAGATAAGTCTAATATAGTACTTGGAGCTAAGCTCACGCTTAAGTATGTAAATACTTAAGTACTATAAAAGAGAAAAGAAAAGGATAAGTCCTTACTAAGTAAAGTAAGATAAAGGAAAAAAGAAAAAGAAAAAAAGAAACGCGTTACAAGGTGCCAAAGCAAGTGCCTCGTAACAGCCGCTCTTAGCACTTGCCAATCTTGCTGAGGATCTTGTCAAGGAGGTAGAGGCCATAGTCATGGACTTGCTCCCCAGTAGGATCAGGGAGATTGTGATGGGTGGTGAGGGCATGGTGCAAATCATCACATAGTTTTGCTTTGTGATGGTCCCACAGAATGGCAGGGTTAGATGGAATATTGTGGTAGAGGATGGAGGCAAAGAGAGAGTGCGGTTGAACATCAGTCTGCATCTCCTAAGCCTCTTGCAGGCACTGATCTCCTATTCACCATCATCCTCCAGGAGACCTCTAGCAAGACAGGCAGCCTTGTAAGTTGCATGGACCACCCCATTGCAAGTGTGCAGATCCTTCCAGTCTGTTGCCCCCTTGATGATGGTGAGAAGCATCCTGAGGTAGAAGTGCTCCCCAGCAGATGGATGGACAAAGTACATGTGACCAATGGCAAAACCCCTGTCTTGGCTTCCAGTGATGCCCCTTTTGTTCCCACACAAAGTGCTGAGGAAATTCCTGGTAGAAGTACTGGCAGGCACTGTCAGGATACTGTTGATTGGCCTTGAACCACTCTGTCAGGTGTGTCTTTTTGCAGAGGGACTTCCTGAGGGTCATCACTTGCTTGGAAGTAGACCTGCTGCTCATTCTCCACATGGACAGGAAGGCAATAGACTGTGGGGAGCTCTTGGTGCATGGAGAACTCAAAGATGTGCCAGCATGCCTCTGAAGGACCAATGTAGCATGCATCAATGTAGTCCTGGATCTCATCCACATTCTCAACCTGCACAGTTGCCTGATCAGGACCCTTGTAGATGTACTTGTGGATGTACTTGACTGCCTTGACTGAGGCACTGATCTCCAGATTGATGTGGCAGTAATACTTGGCAAGCAGGTAGAGATTATATGGGACCACATCACAGTTGGTAAAGACATGGACCTTATTTTGACTGAGATGCTTTGTGAAGGTGTGGCCATTGTCTGGCCTGGCATAGATTGGGTATCCATCTTCTCCAAAGTGGGTCTCCTGACAAAACTGCTTGGGTAGCACCTGCTGCAATGCCATTGTTGGTTGTTATCCTTCTCCATGCAAGGGGACTTGACATGGTCAGGAGCACCACAGGGGCCATGAAGCATGTACTTGGTGACAGACTCATGTAGCTTTGGATGCAGGGCAGGATCAGGGAGCTGTGCTGAGACAATGCTGTCAACATGATTGGCATCATGGATCTTGTATGGAGCCTTCAGGAAGATGAGGAGATGCATGTGAGGGAGGCCACACTTCTGGAACTCTATGGTGTAGACACTGCCAGCCAGCTCCCCAAAAAGTCCATGCTTGATTTCATGCAGCAAGGCTTGCTTCTTCTGGTTGAAGATGCAAGCAACAATGTCAGGGTGATCTGCAGCAGTCTGGGATGTGCCATCATCATATTTCAGCAGAGCTTCCTGGATTTCAGGCCAGTTGAGGTTTGTAGTCATGGTCAAGAAGATGTCTGGTTTGCACCCATAATGACAAATAGCCATAGAGTCCTGGAAGAGCTGGAACATGTGCCTTGAACTGCTTTGGTGGGTGGAGGGAAGAACAATGTGCTGGCCCTGCTGTCCAAGATTGACTGGAGCACCATCTTGGTTGCCATGAACTGCATCCTGAATCCCTTTGTACAGATCTGCACATATCTGTTTTGGTGTGTCCTGATCCAGTACAGGATGGCCTCCTCAATTGATGCCCAAGCATCAACCAAGTATTGCTGGAAGAGCTTTCCACTGTGAAAGATGATGTCTGCCTCATTCAGTCTGGTGAAGGCACAGTATGCATAGTAGCAGGGAGACATTCTTGCAGCACATCTGACCATTTGGACCTGGCTGTGATGGTATGTTGAGGTGGAACCCAGAGTCACCCTTGGGGAAGAGGAGGACATAGTGCAATGTGGAATAGCTATGATGCTGATGACTGATCCTCCTAAGGTTACCTCCATGCAGGTGCACAATGATGTCACAATGCAAGTCCACTTGCTCTCCTCCACCTCCAGGAATGATGGCAGCAATCTCCTTTACAGTGGGAGCATTGCATCTGCACAGGTCTGTGTTTGGATCCACAGTGATGCAAACAGCCACACTGACCTGCTCTTCTGGAGCCTTGTCCTTGAGGATCTCATGAGCTTGCCTGTACATGTTGATGTATGGGTTGTTGGCAAGAAGCATTGTGTGGAGATCCATCATGGTGGATGGGTCAAGGTTAGAGTTGTTGGCCAGGCATGCATTGATAGCATCATCAGGATCAATGACATAGAGCTAAGCATAGCATGGTGTGACTCCAGGATTTGGAAGGAGGGCCCCCATCATGTGATGGAGAGAACCATGGAGTCTGAATGCATAAGGTCCAGATCCAGCAAGCACAGTATCATTGACATTTGCAGCAATAGATGTGAATGCAAAAGCAGCATTGTATTGGTGTATGTTGCTCCTGAACCTTTTTGCAAATGGATCACTGCCATTCAACAGCCTAGAAAGAGTGGGTGGTGGATCTAATAGTCAAAATCCAAAATCACACAGAAAGAACAACATTCTGTGTTACAGGATTAGGAAAAGTCAACCTTATATTAGGAGAAACTTGGCTAAAAATCCACAATCCAGAAATAGATTGGGAAACTGGGAAGGTCAGATTTACAAGATGTCCATGACGATGCCATGTCAGAGTAGTAGCAGAGCAAAAGGAACACAAGCAGAAAAAGAAGGAAGTTCCTGAACTAAAAGAAGTTGATGACAAAGAAGAAGATGCTATAGGAAAAGAAGACAAAGTGCTATGCATCATGATTGGAGATCCTGATTTAGAAGCATCAATATCAAATATATCTCAAGATCTCACAATAGAAGCAGAAAAACAAAAGATAAAGAAGTCCTTCAAAGACATTGTACCCAAAGTGTATCATGGTTTCAAATCAGTATTTGCAAAAGAATTGTTCAACAAATTACCTCCCAAAAGGACCTGGGATCATGCAATCGAATTGAAACCAAATGCAAAGATGCACATGGGGAAAATCTATAATCTTTCATTTACAGAACAAAAAGAGTTAGAAAAGTTCATTGACAAAAATCTGAAATCAGGATGAATCAGACCATCTAAATCACTGATGGCATCTCCTTTCTTTTTTATCAAAAAGAAATCTGGAGAACTATGTCCAATTCAAGATTACCATCACCTCAACAAGATTACAATCAAAAACTCATATCCACTACCACTTATCTTGGAATTAATTGATAAACTCAAAGGGGCCAAATACTTTACAAAACTCAATATCAGATGGGGTTACAATAATGTTCAGATCAAAGAAGGAGACAAATGGAAGGCTGCCTTCATCACGAACCAAGGATTATATGAACCCCTTGTCATGTTCTTTGGGCTTACCAATAGTCCCACCACCTTTCAAACTATGATGAATCACCTCTTCAGAGAATTGATAGCAAAAGGAAAGGTGGTGGTCTATATGGACAATATCCTTATCTTCATGGTGATGATTGAAGAACATATGATCATAGTGGAGGAAGTATTGAAGATACTATGTGATAACAAACTTTATCCGAAACCTGAAAAATGCGACTTCAAAAAGACAGAAATTGACTATCTTGGACTTAAAATTTCATTTGACAAAATTATGATGGATCCTGTCAAAGTCCAAGGTATCACAGAATGGCCCATACCAACCTCTGTCACAGAAGTTCACTCCTTTTTGGGTTTCACCAACTTTTATTGTCATTTTATCAGAGGATTCTTAGATATAGCCAAACCACTCAATTCACTCCTACAAAAAGATATCAAATGGCATTGGGATCAGGAACAACAGGAATCATTTGAAATTTTTAAAACAGCGTTATGCTCTAAACCTGTTTTAGTTTTACCTGAACCAAATCGACCTTATCTTGTAGAAGCAGATAGTTCAGTTTATGCTACAGGAGTGGTATTATTGCAGATGAGGGATGACAAGAAGTGGCATCCAGTGGTGTATATCAGCAAAGGATTGTCACCTGCAGAGAGGAATTATGACATCTATGACAAAGAGATGTTGGCTGTTATACACACATTGTGTCAGGATCGTCAAGCCTACGGTGGCAGCCCGTAGCGCGAGACCTACTCGGATCCGACTTATCCCTGCTCTCCTTTGGAGAGGCTTACCGGGAGCTGCCCTGGATCTAAGCCCAAGGGATGAGGAGTCTCAGACTAGAGAAGAGGGGATGAACCAGCTGTAACAAGCTGGGGTCTATTCGTCTAGTTACCTATCTACTTATAGTACTGGAACGCACGCACGGACCAGGCGCAGTACTGAAGGGCAGGTCAACAGTAACTAGAGGTGCAGCAAGTGTGGGAGTACGGCTTACAGATGCTGCGCATCTGTGGGAACGATCCCCGAGATGACCGTAACGACAGTAAGTAAGATATCTAATAAGATGAGATAAAAGATAAGATGAAGATCTTATCTTATCAGATGATCTAAAGAGAAACATAAAAGAAAGTAAAGAAAATATAAGTATAACGGTAGGGAATAAAGTCAGCGGTAGGAGTCTGACACATTGGAACAATGGAGACACTATCTAGAAGGAACAGATAGTCCAGTCCAGATCCTCATGGATCACAAAAATCTAGAGTACTTTATGAGTGCCCAGAAATTGAACCATCACCAGGCTCGATGGTCTCTATTTCTTTCTAGATTCAACATACACCTTTCCCACAGACCAGGAAAGAGTTCAGCCAAGCCAGGTCTCCTCTCAAGACAAGTGGATCATAAAGAGGGGGTGGAGCATGACAATGAGAACGTCATACTGCTCAAACCAGAATTTTTCACAAAACCAAACCATATACAAGCAGTATTGACAAACAACATCCCACTCCTTCAAAAGATTGCAGATGAACAGGAGAAAGATGGAGATGTCAAGATGTGGGTAGAATTATTGGCAGACAAAGCCAAAACAGCCACTATAGCAGGATGGGGACAAAACAAGAAAGGATTACTCACATACAAAAACAAGATCCTTGTGTCAGACTCCTATCACTGACCTTATTCCCTACCATTATTATTTCTTTCTTTATTGTTTCTCTTTAGATCATCTGATTAGATAATATCTTCATCTTATCTCTTTTTATCTTATCCTGTCAGATATCTTACTTACAGTCATTACGGTCTTCTCAGGGATCGTTCCCACAGCTGCTGCACATCTGTAAGCTGTGTTCCCACACATGCTGTGCTTTAGTTACTGCTTGACCTGCCCTTAGTTACTGTGCCTGGTCTGTGTGCATTCCTTAGTACTATAAGTAGGGAGGTAGCTAGACAAATAGACTCCAGCTTGTTACAGCTGGTTCATCCCCTTCTTCTATGGCTGAGTCCTCTCATCCCTTGGCCTAGATCCAAGGCAGCTCCCAGTAAGTCTCTCCAAAGGAGAGCAGGGATAAGTTGGGAGTCAGTGGTCTCATGCTATGGATGTCTGCCATAGGCTTGATGATCCTGACACCTTGTCCCTGACAGTTGTAGAGTGGAAGTCATCAAATATTGCCATGATACACCAATCGCAGGACATCCAGGACAATGGAGGACACTGGAGATAGTGTCAAGAATGTTTTGGTGGAAAGGAATGGCAGCATACATTGGAAAATATGTCAAGAGTTGCAATATTTGTCAAAGAACAAAGACAATCACAAAGAAACCACAGGGTGAACTGACACCAAATGAAATACCATCAAATCCTTGGCAGATCATATCTATGGATCTTATTACACAATTACCTGAAAGTCAAGGATATGATTCAATACTCATGGTTGTAGATTGATTTTCCAAGATGATCCACATCATGGCAACAACATCAGATGTAACTGCAGAAGGCATAGCAAGAATGTTCAGAGACAATATTTGGAAGCATCACAGACTCCCTGAAAAGATCATATCAGATCAAGGACCGCAATTTGCCTCCAAAATGATGAAGGAATTAAATCAGTTATTAGGCATTAAAACAGCCCTATCAACAGCCTATCATCCCCAAATAGATGGTCAAACAGAATGAATTAATCAAGAGATAGAACAATATCTCAGAATATTTGATGATCATAGACAATCAGACTGGATGAACTGGCTACCTATGGCAGAATTTTGCTACAACAACAGGGTCAATGCCTCAACCAAGTACTCCCCATTCATGATCAATTCTGGACAAAATCCTCATATGGGATTTGAACCAAATAAGACATCCACTGTCGAATCAGTAGAAAATTTTGTTGAGGGGATGAAGAGGACAAGAGATGATGCAGAATCAGCACTGAGAAAAGTGGCTGATGACATGAAGAAATATTACAACACTCACAGAGGAGCAACACCCATTTATACAGTTGGAGAAAAAGTCTGGTTAGATGTGACAAATATCCAAACAGGAAGGCCAACAAGAAAGTTGGATCATAAATGACTTGGACCATATCCAATTGAACAAATTATGTCAAACAATGCATACAAATTGATGTTACCCAAGTCAATGAAAATTCACCCTGTCTTTCATGTTGCAAAACTATTACCTTACACTCCAAATGAAATTCCTGAATGGATCATAAAAACTCCACCTTCTCCCATCATCAAAGATGGTATCAAATGATATGAAGTCAAAACAATTCTGAATAGCCAAAAGAATAGAGGAAAAGTCCAATATCTCATTGAATGGAAAAACTATCCAGAAGACAAAAATTCCTGGGAACCAGCTACAAATATTCTCAAAGATGTGCCAAAGCTGGTTAAGGAATTCCATACAAAATACCCTCTTGCCATATGTACTATTCAGAAATGTTTGATACCTGTCAAATGACTCTCAGACTTGGCAAAATTACCCACATGAGGATCAGAGCATGCTGCTGGATTAGATCTTTACAGTGCTGAGACAATCACTGTTCCCTCACATAGTCAAAAATTGGTTGACACCCAAATTGCCTTAGCTATACCAGATCATTGCTATGGCCATATTGCACCTCGTAGTGGTTTGGCTGTTAAGAACTCTATCCACATTGGTGTGGGTGTCATCGATTCTGACTATAGGGGAACTTTGAAAATCCTTATTGTCAATCTTGGCACAGAAGATTTTATTATCAATTCTGGTGATCGCATCACTCAATTAATCCTCAAACATATATCAATCACTGACATTTGTGAAGTCAAATCATTGGATGATACAATTCACAGAGAAGGAGGATTTGGATCTATGGGAATTTCATATGCTCATTGAGTCATCTTGCCCTAAAAGAGGGGGTATTTGTCAGGACACATTTATTTTTCTTTTCATTTTACAATTTCTTTTATCCTTATCACTCAAGATCTACAAGAGATATCTTATCAGATCATTAGTAGATCTTATTGTGATTATATATGACTCATTCATCATTTGTCATTGGCCTGCTTACTATATGTATATGACACATATTCCCACAGTTGCTTACAGAGCTTCTCACAGATGCTGCACATCCTTACTGATGCTGTGCAAGTTGCTTATTGATAGTTCACAGGAATGCTGCACATTCCATTATGATATGCCTGCCCTACAGTACATACATGGTCCATGCACAGGTTCTCTTTAGTACATATAGTTCAGCTGTATCGTATTTACTCTTCAGCTGAATACATCTGGGATATCTGTTTGCACAAGTGTGATCTCATCCCTCTTGTTAGCCCCTTTCCTTCTCCTATACATTGTGTGACCTTGCTGGCAAACGTTGGCCTCACAAAGATGAGCAACTAAAGAAAGAAGCTGCACCACTGGGAACTCTTTTATAGTATGGACAAGTGCAGAGTCTGAACTATAACTGTGTGTACTATGTAGGTGCAGAGTTAGAACTTAAATGCATGAGGACAAAGAAAGATATAAGTATATGTAACACAAAGTCTGAAAATCTCAAGATAGGGAATTAGGAAGAGAGTTGGTGAAGAACCTTGAATAACAACAGAGTCTGGGAGCATTGCATACTGAGCCTGGAGTGAAATCTGTGGTATGGAGACTTATGTGGTCACTCACACCACTGTCCAGCATCCAATTTCTGCACACATCAAAGTAGAACAAAGTGGAGGATGCCACTCCCATCATGTTAAGTGTAGTGGATATATCTGGGGGTACAGGAGGTGGTTCGACAACAGCAGTGGTAACAGTAGACTTAGCAGTAGAGTTCCTAGCCCTCTTCAACTCTGGGTGTAAGACCCAACAAGAATCATTGGAATGGCCTCCAGGCCTGCATTTGGTGCATGTGTAGTGATTGAGTTTGGGCTTTCTGTAGGATGTTACAAGGCACTTGCTTTGGCACTTCATAACAGCTTGATTTCTTTTTCTTCTCTCTTTTTCTCTTTACTCTTACTTACTATAAGTGTAGTATTAACTACAGCTTGAGCATAGCTCATACTTATAGTAAGGACTCTCTTTCCTCTTTCCTTAAGTATTTACATACTAGAGTGTGAGCTTAGCTCCAAGTACTATAAAGCATCTTATCTTTCTTCTTTTATTTATTATAACATTTACTTGCTAAGGACTATTACTATACAATCAGCAAGGACTTGTCTTATCTCATCTCTGTTTACCTTTGTTTATATCTCACTCATTTTGTGCTTGTGGCTGAGCCACTTACTATATTTCATGGATGCATCTTTGGTCATGTGATCTCATTGATTGCTGCACAATCATTGTTGATCTATGAACCTTATTACTTGTTGGAAACATCCACAGTATTCGTTCAGCTCCACTGTACCCATATTACTATACATCTTCTTTACATCCTTCTGACACACATATAACCCACTAACATTACCACAAACATGTTCTAACAACCCACCATGTTGTTGTTCAAGGTTCTTCACCAATTCTCTGCTTATTTTCTTATCTTGAGATTTCCAGACTTTGTCTTACATTTGATCATATCTTTCTTTGTCCTGATCCATTTAAGTTCTAACTCCACACACATACTGTACACATAGTTAACGTTCATACTCCACATTTATGCATACTATAAAAGAGTTCTCAGGTGGCACAACTGCTTTCTTCAGTTGCTCATCTCAGACTCTAGGTAGTGTAACTTTATTCTTACTCTAGTTCTTTAGTTGCTCATCTCAGACACTAGTCCCCCACTTCGTGTGGTGTTTGTAGTGCTCACTGTTCCTAATCACAAGTCACTGTCTATCGAAGTTTAACACACCATCCACACTCCACTTCAACCTTAACCCACTCACACTACATAAGGTGAAGCCCCCACTTTACATGACTCTAAGATGTTCCTGGAATGTCTAACTACATTACCCCACTCTGGAGCCTAGCCTCCACCACTTACCACAATGTTCTTGCTGCAATGCAATCAGCTACTTTCTTCCTCCTTACCATCGTTGGCTCATTCCTGGTTTGTCATTACTTATACTATCTTTAGGATGCTCTGTTTTGTATAAGTAGTTGAAAGCCTGGTGGTCTTAAACCCCAGTCTTGTCAACTTCGCAATCTAGGGATTTTCCTTGACCTAAGCTCACTACAATCTTGCTTCATTCTCTAAGAACTAAGTCTAAGATCTCTAAGTCACTCTAAGCATCACTAAGACATCCTATACTTGTCACTCTGGATCCTCATATAGTCATTGGTGGTATCCTCCTCATCACTATCTCATTGATCCCACTCTTCATTGTCATCAGGAATGGTTATTACATTTATCAAGTGTGTATCCACTACCTTGTTACCAGGGGTATTATTACCACAGACCTTCCCTAAGACCATCCAATAGGCTGCTCTTAGCATAGGAGGTGAGTCCAGTGGAGGATGAAGCCATAGATGATGTGGTGGGAGCTGTAAAGCCACATGCACACTGCATGGATGATAGGAGGGTGGTGCTCAAATTTCCAGAAGGGCAGTTGCTCTCTTCTGTGATTTGTTTGCAAATAATGTTGCTTTTGATCTTGTGGAGGTCAAGTTGAGTCACGAGGAATGCTGACATGACATTTGACCAGGATTCTGGCAAGCCCATTAGCATAGTAAGGGCCATGTCATTGTCAGAGATGAGCTTGCTGCTCTCTGCAAGTTCTCAATTTGTTTTGCAAATGACTCAGAGTCAGTAAATTTGAAATGCTGGAAGATGCAGAGGGAATAGAATGTGGACATAGCTCCTTTTACTCTGTACTCTGTTAAACGTTTGTATGTTGATATCAAGTTACCAGTACACTTACATTACTTTTTGCTCAGCATTCCCCTCATTACACTTGACACATACTTTCCTTTACCACAACCCCATGGGATTCTTCCCCATCCCCACACCACACATACTCCAGACAACATGCATCCTCCTCATTTATGGGCATCCTTATACTCCAGGATTACCTCTCTGCTCTAACTGTATTTACTTTCACTATATAAGATGCATACTCTACCACATATCTCCTCAGTTGTCATCTTACAGACAACTGAGTGAGTACTTCACCTATCATCTTATTCTCTGTCTCATTACTTCTCTGCAGCTCTTACTCTTGCATTGTGGCACTCCTCCTACTGCCCACACCTTACCTACTTGCTGCAGTCATGCTGCCTCTGCTCTCCATGCTTGGAGAATATATTCACTTGACCTCTATGCTGTTCACTATTGTAGTTGCCTACCATAACCTGCATGAACATACTCATCCTTCAATGTCTGCCAATTGATGTCTGAGGTCTCAGTATCATTGATATGATGATCTGTTGTGGGGCCAGCAAAGAGACTGAGATAAGCATTTGTGGTTTTATCATCTTTTCTCCATTTGTCAATTTTGTCCTGGTTGAGGACCATGCTGGTATGGTGAGAGACTTCCAGTTTGGTGGCTGTTCTGGGCTCATCAACTACCTTCTCAAATACCATGCTTGGTTTTCCATCCTCCATTGTGTACCAGATGCCTAAAACAATTAGGGAGTTTTTGATGAGTGTTGACCACCTCTTGTAGTTGGTGTTCCCTTCAAGTGATGGTATAGTGATTTTAGGTAGTGGTGATGCAGTGGTAGTCTGGATGTTTGACAGAATGATGATGATGAGGGCAAGATAGAATAGTAGCATTGATGTTGTTCTGCTTGCCATGCACTGGGCAGAGCCCATAGCCTGTATGTGCAGGCTTGGGCAAGCATTGACAAACAATATGATTCATAAAAGCAGGGTAAGCATATCCCCATAAGGGGAGAGAGCAGCTAACATAAGCATAAGCTGCAGTAGACAGAGATGAAGTGAATGCAGTAGTAATGCAACACAACATAGTGAAGAGACAGCTGCAGGAATGTGTAAGAGATAATGAGATGTCTGAGGAGACTGTGTGTAGAATGTCTATCTTATATAGTGCTGGTGGGTAGACTTGGTGTGGAGAGTATAATGGTGAAATACAACAACAACCATAAGAAGGAGGGATGTGTGTCATCCCAGAGTATGTGTGGGTGCTCAGTCATGTAGGTGGAAGTATGATCCAAGGAAAAGGTAGGATGGTGATGTACATAACAAGTAGGTAAAGAGTATGTGCATGGAGTGAAGCTGAATGAAATAGTGTAGTACACACATAAAAGTCAACAAGTGCAGTATGTAAATACTGTAGTACTATAAAGTAAAAAAGACAGAGTACTTACTATAAGTTGGAGCTAAGCTCAACAACTGTAGTTAATACTACACTTATAGTAAGTAAGATAGAAAAAGAAAAGAAAAAGAAAAACAAGTCTGTTATGATGTGCCTAAGCAAGTGCCTGTGAGGCCGACACTGCTAGCGAGGTCATACAGTAGACTTATGAGGAGGAGGAGGGAAGAGAGATGATAGTATATTCAAGGACTAACTCGCTATGAAGCAGATATCCCAGAAGTACTAAGCTAAGGAACAAGTACACTACTTAGTACAGTATATATAGTAAATGCCTGTGTGCACAGACTGTGTATGTCACTATAGGGCAGGCATTTGAAGTATGGAAAGGAGGATAGCATGATGTCATGCACAGCATGCATGAGAAGGATTAGTAAGTAATGTGCAGCATTGCACAGTCAGTGTGAGAGTATTTGTAAGTGTCTGTGGGAATATGTGTCATAAGTAATCAGTAATCAGCCCGATGATGAATGATGAATGAGTCATAGATTATCACTCAAGATCTAATCGGATAAGATAAGATGTAACATAGATCTTGAGTGATAAGATAAAAGAAAATTGTAAAAATGAAAAGAAAAATAATGCATCCTGACAGTGCCTTATAACAGTAACAGATAGACCAGCATGACTATGTCTGTGATCTCTTGGACAGATACTACTTCACTGATTGCAATGCAGCATCCACTCCTCTCCCTCTTTCCATCTCACTTACCAAGGCTGAAACACCTGTGCCCACCTCTCTACAGACCAAATTTCAGCAGCCTATCAGATCACTCCTATACACCACCATCATATCCAGACTTGACATCTCCTTTGCAGTCAGTAAACTGGTGCAGTTTGTTTCCAACCCATCACCCACTCATCTCACTGCCACCAAACACATCTTGCATTATCTGAAAGGATCACTTGACTATTGCATCCAGTATGATGGATCATCTCAGGCTGGTTGGTGGGTTTTTCAGATTCAGACTGGGCAGTGGACAAGGGTGACCAAAAGTCAGTCAGAGCATATGTCTTCATGCTATGTGGGGGTGCCACACATGGTCCTCATGGACACTGGTAAGAGTCACCTATTGGATGGTCTTAGGGTTTGGTGATTGAATAGTCCTGGTAATGAGATAGTTGGCATAGATGGTTCTGATGACAATGAGGAGAGGGATCAATGAGATAATGATGAGAACAATAGCTCCAATGATTATATGAGGATACAGGATGATCAAGTATAAGATGTCTTGGTGATGCTTAGTGACTTAGAGATCTTTAGCCTTAGTTCTTAGGTGTGGAGGCAAGCTTAGGCAAGCTTAGTTCAAGTGCTGTATAGGAGAATCCCTAGATTGCAAAGCTGACAAGACTGGGGTTTAAGACCACTATGCTTGCAACTACTTATACTAAAGATGAGTCCTAAGTATAGTATAAGATGATAAAGTTTGAGGATCAATGAAAATTGTGCAGCAATCAACATGATCATGTGACTAAAGGTGTGTCCATGATAAACTACTAGTAAGTAGCCACAAGCATGAAATGAATGAGAGATAAACAAAGCTAGATAGAAGCAAGATGAGGTGGGTCCTTGCTAATTGTATAATAATAGTCCTTAGCAAATAAATGTAGATAAATAAAGAAAAGATAAAAGGAAGTAAAACACCTTATAGTACTTCAAGTTAAACTCACAGCTCAGTATATAAATACTATAGTACTATAAGGGAAAAGAGATAGAGTTCTTACTATAAAGTGGAGCTAAGCTCACAGCTGTAGTAGTACTACACTTTATAGTAAGTAAAGTAAGAAAGAGAAACAAAAACAAGTCTGTTACAAGGCACCAAAGCAAGTGCCTCATAACAGGAGCAACATGTAGTGTCACTCTCCTCAGCTGAAGCAGAATACATGTCACTCTCACAAATGGTAGCACAGGGAAAGTGGATGAGGTCTCTTCTGAAGGAAGCTGGTTTTGGGATGGAGTAGCCAATCATGATCTATGGTGATAACAAAGGGTCAATTGACATGGTGAACAACCCTGTAACAGGTCATGACTCAAATCACATTGATATTGTTGATTTCTCTGCTTCTAGGACACTGGTCTTACCTTTATGCACTGTGTATGTCTTCATGACATCTCATCCCTTCCACCAGTCACCCATCATGCCAGATGGTGTTTCACATGGATTTATTTATTACACATGTACCATTCCACTCTCTATTTCCTTTTCTGTCACTCATTTGTTCTTCACAGCTGAGGCTCCTCTATAACTCTATACTAATTCACTATATCTATCTGTCAGTTTTTACCCACTATATAATGCTGGACATACTTACATATATTGAAGGAGGTTAGTTGGAAAGAGCATGGCCAACTGTAGAATGAAGAGAATATATTCTACAGAAGAGATAATGAGAAAACATATAAGACTGATGGAAAAGAAAACATGTGAAGGAAATTTTCTATAACTAAAGAGTCTGTCCATATCATCCCTGAGTCCTGTGAGAGGTCTGTGTGGCACAGCTGCACAGTTGCACATTCATGCATTTGCAGTTGTGTGCAGTCACATGCATTTGCTGTCACACATCACTGTAAACTCCAACATGCCCATTCTGTAAGATGGCAGTCCTACATATTCCTGAAGGGAGACCAGCATGCACTCAACTTAGGAATCAACCAAAGAAGAAGATAAGCCAGCCATAACAAGCTGGAGTATATTCAACTATCTAGCAAAGAATATGTTGAACTGGTACTGATACTCTCTGTGTGTACACACACTTTCATTTGGCATCTTCCCCACATACATACATGTACACATTACATACATACTACACATCACTTCTTTACTTCTTCCTTGGACTACCTACATCTCCAAGCACACTCTCACTCCACCACTCACTCCAGACAACATGTGTCCCTCCTCTATAGGTAGCTGTTGTATTCTACTTTACTCTCTCTGCCCCAACTCTACCTTCACTCTACTATATAAGATGGACACTCTACACTACAGCTCCTCAGACATCCTACACCTTGTCTGACACTCTTACTACATTGTGTCACTCTACTGTGCTCACTCTCACTACCCCACTGCTGTGTGAGGCCAACGCTATGTCGAAGCTGAACAACTGAAAAAGCTAAACAACAAAAAGGACAATCGCGCTTTGACTAGCGGATATCCCAGATATATTAGCATATAGTAAGAGAGAAGAGAGAAGAGTACTGTACCTAGTGGATATCCCAGATGATCAGAACTGGAGAATAAACTGCTAGGAGTCTTACGTATATATAGTATCCTAGAACGTGCACAGACCATGCAGTACAGTATAGGGCAGGAGAATGAGAAAGTAAAGTAGTGATGTCATATCTAATAATAGAGGGGACACGTCATTGCTGACTGAGCTCTGCAGTAACTGTGAGAGTGATTGGTGATACTCCGCAGCAGGTGTGAGAAGGATTGGTGAGCA
>QLPN01001750.1:0-20578 GCA_003314395.1 Albatrellus ellisii | reverse complement strand
ATCATGCTATATGGATGAGTGAAATTGGAAAAGCACTGATCACACCAAATGCTGACTTTGAGACTTGTGACTCCATGGACCACATCTCAGCCTATACATCTTATCAATCCTGCTCCTTGTCAGCTAAATCCAGTCCTATAGTCCAATGCCTAAACAAATGCATGATTAATTGTGACTGCAGATGATTGTTGCATGCAGCATGTTAATGTCACTGTGTTCACCTGGTGTCACTGATGGTCATTTTCTGGTGTTATGTGTGCATGATGCTCATCAGCAGGGGCAGGAACTCAAGAGGTGGAGGAAGACTTAGCATGGTTTGATGCAAACAACTTGGAGACAGTGTCGATGTGGTGGGCCTTCTTGTGGAGGCAACATTGGTCAATGCATAAGATGTGGCAGAGCCACATCTGGAAAGGCATATCCACATTGAAATTTTCATGCTAGACTTCAGCAGTGATTCCTGGGTTTAGTCTGGAGCTGAGCTTGTGGTGGAAGGCATTGTCAGCAAGATGAGAGGGGGTGCCAACAAGGAGCATATTTATGCCACTAAGATTGACCTGCCAGTCCCAGAAGGGTGTTTCTTCTTGCTGAGGATTAAGCAGGGAGTTGCTGAGGCACAACTCCCAGTCAGGCTGCAGCCAGAGATCACAAAGTTCTTTGACAAAGGCAGTGAATTCAAGCAGTTGTAAGGCATTGGTGTTGGTTGAAAACCAGACAGAAAGGCATGGGTCTTGGAAACTGTAAGAAGACATATGGACTTGATCTTCAATGGCAATGTTTTTGATGGAAAAATAAGCCTTACAGCCACCAACCCACTGGTGCAGGACCTCCAGCAAGAGTAGGCCAGGTGTCAAGATCGGGGGCTTGGAGAGGGAGTGTTGCTCAAGGTGAGTGAGGACAGTGGTAGTGGACATGGAAGGAGGGAATGGTGTTGGCAAGGACAGTGGGTCAGGATCAGAATCAGAATCAGAGGAGCAAGGAGACAAAGGAATAGGTGGGGGGGTGGGAACAGAGATGCAGATTGGCAGAGTGTAGTCACAGGGTGATGTTTCAAAAAAAGTGGAACCCAGGCATGGCATGGGAACACTGAAAGACAGAAAGGGGATGATCAGACCAATATGAAACAAGACAGGTGACTGTATTGCAGAGTCTCTAGAGACAATACAGGAGCAGCAGAGTGAACAACAATGAGAAGATGGGAGAAAAGACCATGCCCCTAAGAGGCAGATACATGAGGCTTAAATAGGGTATGGAAAAGTAGGAATGCATGAGCAGAGGCAGAGTGTGTGTGTGGGAGCCTTAACATGTGAAAGCAGAGGGAGGCATGACATGACACAATAGGATGATGACATATGTAGGTGGATGTGTGTGTGACATATGGGCAGATAGGGGGGAATGAAACTGGCATGTAAGCCGATGGGTTGCATATGACTTGTCATCATCTTGTTCAGCTCTTGTTGTGATTCCAATATGCCAAATCTCTTGCACCACATCAATGGCCCCTTGCTTTGCTTCCTCATGCTCACAGCCTTCAAATCTCATCAAGAACCACTATACATGTATTTATCCTGCCACCCAGTATCATATGAGTGTTGAGACCAACAAATCTTCAAAAGAGTGACAAAGTGATACATCTGAGTTCAAGCTCTGCCTTGATGCACTAATTTGGCATCACCCTGTTGTCCCCTGTTGAGATCGGCTTATGGAGACTCAGTAAGACTGGAATTCAGTGGCTGTTGGCATGGCAGTCCATGACAGGTTTTGTCCTTTCAAGGGATTTTGACAGTCTCACTAGCATGAATATCTGGCAAAATTGGCTGATCACTTTTCCTCCTTGAAAAAAAAAAAGAAAGAAAGAACTGGGATACCAAGACCATATACAAGCCACTGCTGAAAACCGTCCAAGTTGAGACTGCATCACTATTGCAGAAACAAAAGTCTTTCAGATTTTGCACTTCCCAGGTAGTGATGGTGCACATGAGTGCTCGCAGCTAGGTGAATGGTCATCTGGAAGCCGCGTGCTCTAGCATTGGAAACAATGGAAAGTGTCAACTCACGCGGCGCGAAGGCTATCGACGCACTCTCCGCACGCGGACACAAAAACACCCGGGCCGATACAACCGGCATACTACAATACCAAGCAGATATCAGCACCCCAGCACCTATCAGCAACCAGCACCTATCATCAACATACCTATCAATCTGCCATGAGGTGTACAGCAGCAAGTTGCCGTTACCGCGACATGCACAACTCGACACAACTTTTATCCCAAAAAGCTTCCGCAACACGGACACAAAAAAAAAACACCGGGCCGCGAGGCGGCACAATTCCTGCAAAAATAAAGTAAAAACCCTACCAACTCCCGGCGCGATACATCAACATACCCAGCCCCCGGTTATCAATCTGCCACATCGTAGGCGTGCAAAGCAGCAAGCTGCTGCTTCCGCGACTCGAAGCCAACTCCAACAACGAGTACCTTCTGTATACAGCATTGCCACTTGTACGAGAACTGATTCTACCTACTACAACCAGTGGGACATCATATGAGCATGCAACAAGGGAGAAAAGTGGTGTGGTCGACTAAGCAATGAGTGAAGAGGAGGGCCGAAAAAAGAGTATGGGTCCATGGACGGAAAAGCAGGTCAATCATAGGCCGTGGGTTGAAATGATGGTTAAGGTTGTGCCAGTGTCGTGGGTCGAATCGCCGTATTGTTCCAAGAGAAATTAACGTGCAGTAAGGAAATATATGTGATGTAGTGGGGTGGTGAGGGAGAACATAGTAGCAATCTAGTGGGATGAGGATGAGGGGGAGGGGAGGGGGAGGGACAAGTAATAGTATACATAATATCCTGCGATAATGTAGCACAGAAGGACTCCCGAGTGCGAGGAAAAAAGAGAGAACAAATGGGTCTCGAAAGACAGTGCACGAAGCTGATGTCGATGGTTCCAATGTCGATGATGTTATACAAGGCTATTCGTGTTTGTTTTGAATTCATTGCATGACGCAGCCATTACTTGCTCTGCCGTCGCGGCTTCGTCTCGATCGTTGGCCATTCTGCGCAGCATCCTGTTCCACGCGAACTTGCGACCCATTGTCCTCCACAGGCGGCACGCACTGCGTGTCCGCAATCGTCGACACGCTAGAGTACACGCTTATCTTTGACGGCGGTCCTGCCGCGACTCCATCAGACGCCGTGCGCCTGCCTGACAACCGCGTCTCTGTGTCGGTCTCCGACGCAGGCCTGCTCCCGTGCATGTGACTGGTGAAGCTCTCTGCCGCCGTGACCATGCTGCGCAAGCTCGGGCTGTTCCGTGCCGTATGCATGGAACTTGATATCGAGCGCGTGCGTCCCCGCGCGGCGTCTTTTGGCCGTACCAGCTGTGACAGCTTCCGACGGAGGCCGCTTTCCTGCCGCACAACCGTAGTGCGCTGGGTGACGGGCGCAGAAGACGATGAATGTGTCGGCTCGGGCGACAGCGAGGCCCTGGACCGCTTGAAAGGGTGAAAGACTTTGTATCCCGTGGGTAGGTGTGGTGACGGAGCCTGGGTGCTTGGGCTTGCCGTCGAAGAAAACTCGACGGTGGTTGTTGAAGAGCTGGCCATGGGGCCATCCGAAGAAGGGCTCGAGACCGACGCAATGCCGCGGGCTGCTGAAACGAAGTCCACAGGCGTCCCTCTTCCTGCGAACTGCGCATACATAAGGAGCTGCGAGCGGAGATCGCAAGTGGGAGGCGCCTGGGCCGCGCATTTAGAATGGGAAATCAGACTGCATTGGGAACAGAGGACAGCCCCCTTCTTCACGTTCTCCATACAGACCCGGCATACAACCGCTGCAGAAACAAAGATAGATTGTGAGTAGATGTGCCTTAGTTGAGACGAAGATAGAGTCTTACGTTTGCTGAAAGTGGTCTTTACAAACGTATGCTCGCGAATAGATAAGATATCACTCTCTGTGGGAGGCGAGATCGGTGGGGCTGGGGAAGGCGGGGACACGGGTGTGTGTGAAGAGGAAGCATCGTGCGGGGTGTGGTGGCCAGGAGAGCCACGAATGATGCTGTCGAGCCTTGGACGCTCAGGAAGCGGCGGCTCTGTCAGATCGATGCTTGCAATATGACGCACGGCGTCATTCTTGTGCAGGTCCGCACTGACACGCCGGAGGAACGGAATGCTATCCTGTGGGCGCAAGACCTGCGCATACAAACCCACTACATAAGATGCCGACCCAGTATATGCGATGTGATGAAAAAACATACCTTGTGAGCACCCCAGTGCTTCTTCAGCCATTCATGCTCGCAAAGAAGCTCTGCGCTAGGTCGCGTTGCCGGGTCTTTTTTGAAGCACAGCTTAAGGAAATCAACAAGGGGCTCTGAGCATCCCTCAGGTATAGGAGGCATCTCGTCTTCGACGATACGGAACATGACTGAAGGCCCCGAAATGAAAGTTCTTAGTTCAGTCCCCGGAAGCATGCAATGCAAGTTCTTGCCTGTCATGCTATTGGCAATGTCCCCATAAGGGGGTCGACCAGTCAACAGCTCGACAACCGTGCATGCCAACGACCATATATCGGATTTTGGTGACGCGCCCTTGAGCTCGATGACTTCAGGAGCCATCCAGTTCGGGGTGCCGGCGACGTCCTTGATCTCACGTTCCATAGCACGCAAGTTCAGTGAGACACCGAAGTCAGAGAGCTTGACATTCCCATTCTTGGTCGTCAGGATGTTTGCCGCCTTAAGATCGCAGTGTACGACATCGCTCTGATGAAGATAGTGTAGGCCTTCCAATATTTTGACAACGTAACTTGCCACCAGACGTTCATTGAGCTTCCCGAATGCCTTAAGCGTTTGCCCGAGGGAACCATTCTCAGCGTATCTGCATGTGATGGACGGTCGATTGAAGGCCTGGATCAGATAGGTATTGACTTACTCAAGGACGAGGCTAAGCGTGTTGTCATCCCGCGCCATGCCTTCATACTTAACGATACTCGGGTGCGACAGTGATTTGACTAGGTCGACTTCCTTCATTAGTTGCGTCACCTCCGCCTCCTTAAGGCCATCCAGTCCGATGCGTTTCACGGCGACCATCTGCCCCGTATTCAGATTAAGGGCACGATAGACGGCACCAAACTGCCCACGCCCAATGCAGTTACCGAGTTGCTGCTCAGCGCTTCCCGTCAGTCGTAACACGATCTCATAATGAGCGCTGCTCACGAAGTTGGTCGGCGCCTTGCCCTCTTCCCGGACCACCAGCATCTGCCGCACAGCGCCCCCGTCCAAGGAGTCCCTCGCCTGCAAGTCGCTGACACTGCGGTTGTTCTGCGCAGCGCTGAGGTTGACCATGCTTTCATACCTGGAACGGCGCAGCTTGGTGTCGAATTCATCATACGATGTCGGGCGCGGCCTTCGTTGACTCTCATCGCCCTCATTTTCACTTTGGATGCGCGGACGCGGGAGGTCGAGGCCTCGAGACGCCATTTTGCGCCCGAGCCCGCTCTGATTTACGCCGTCAGGAGACGCGGAAATAGGAGAACCATGCCCGCCAGAGATTGCCCTCGGAAAGGGCACGAGCGAGTCGCTGCCCTGTGAGTTTGATTCGCTGCTCTCTGGACTACTGCTTTTTCGGGGGATATACATGCCGTTTCGCTGCAGATTAGTCTTGGTGCTGTTCCGCCGAAGCATGACGCGCGCCTGGCCCGAGCTCAAAGCAAGGCCATTTGGATCAGGACTTGAATCGCGACGTAATATGGAGTCTTTGGGGAGTAAGACAGGTGTATCCACGCTGTGCCTCGCTCGGTGCGAGGGTCGTCTGGAATGAAACTGACGTAAAGATTCCACGCTATCGGACCGCCCCATGGCGCCTACAATAGCAATCTTTCGCTGCGGAGAGACGGAGACCGGACTATTCGACCCTCGCGGTCCATAGTTATCTCGATCAAGCGATGAGAGCTTGGCTGGGACGGGCTTGGCTCGACTGGATGACTGCAGTACATCCATGAAGTCGTCTGGCCACTTGCCCTTGCCAAGGTTGATGCGTTCAACCCTTTCCCGCTCCCGCCAGTCAGCTTTACCGTTCGCCACCTTGCCTTGGTGCGTAGCAAGGCTGCTGCTGAACTCCTCAAATTCCTCGGCCACCCGGGAAAGATCGTTGACGGCGGTCTCGCTGGGCTTGCGCTCCCGTGGTTTCAGACCAGGATCTACAGCACGCTTACGCCCTATGTCATCAGCCAAATGGCCAGCCACGAAACTCGCCTCAGTACGAGTGAATGACGGATACTCGGAGGGTACAAAGGACGTCGCCTCCGTCGTCATGGTTCGCATCGTGCCGTATCGGTTGTGGCCGCTGCCGTTGGCGACCTCCAAAAGACTAGAGAACGCTGTAGTGTCGGTCAGGTTGCTCGAGGCTACAGACTGACGGCCGGCAGATTCCGTCATGGATGTTCGCAATGAGTCTCCGACAGAAGCACACGTCGAGTCAGCGATGGACACCCTCTCCGATGGCCGCGATCGTAGAGGCCTCGACGGCAAGATAGGTGGCACCTCGTCAAGCTCGCCAAGCTCGCTCGTACCAGTCGGGGTGGTCCGTCCGGTCGCTGGATCGCCATACAGAGATATCTCATCGTCAGGCGCGTCTCTCAGGCTATCTTCAAAACTGTCTGACTTGACCGTCGGTAGACCAGGCATCGGATATAGGATCTTTTTCCTACCATTAGGCGCGAGCATCCCATTTGGCGACGTCGACTGCTGTGCACAAGCGGAAAACAAATTGGGACTTGACGCTACCCCCCGAGAAGCAGTGCCGGAGATGTAGGGTGAGCGCTCGTTGTCGCTGTTGCCGGAACTAACATTAATAGCCTTCGCCTCGCTACCGCCCATGATGATACGACTGCGGTCCAGTGAAGGCGACTCGGCCCATTCGACCAGAGCGGTGATGGTCCTCGCAACGCGGGCGAGGCATTCTAACGTCCCTTCAATAAGATCGTCCCGCCGAAACAGCGCTTCCAAGGCAAGACCGTTCGCAGAGCAGGACGCAAGGAACTTGGTGACATTTGATGTGCGCACCCTACCGTCTTCACGTGCATCTATGCGTGTGATCGACCCCGGGCGTAGCTTGTTCATGAGTCTAAGAGGCAGTACGTGAGTACATCATCCTTGTCGGAGACGAAAAGACAAAACCACGCAGAAAACACGCACTGGCAAAGCACATAACCATCCTTCAGGGCCTCGCTGAACAGCCTCCTTTCTCGCTCTTCGCCAGCGGCGCTAATCCCGCTCCCACTGGAACTAAGTTGACTTGGACTTCCCATCGCCGGCGCCCCGCTCCTGCCCCAAACCCGCTCCAGCCTGGCCAGCGCTCGCAGCCGAACCTCAACTTCTTCCGCTTCCCGTGAGCCAATGCTCTGACTCATCTGTGCTGGAGGTTTCATCATCTCCCTGCACAAGAGGGAGGACGCAGAGCGGATCGCCTCGCGGTACTCAATGCCGGGGGCAACAGAGAGAGACGTCAAGGACGCGTCGACCTGCTCAGTGACTGTACGACTGGGGGAGACGGTGCGTTGGGAAGGCGAGAGTGCACGAGGACGGACTGGGGTAGATGGGGATGCAGCGCGGGAAGCTGATGGAGAACGTGATGGCAGCCTCGGCGAGTCAACGGAGCCCCTACGTTGGCCAAATGATGGCGACGAGGATGGGGTGTTGAGTGGCAAGTGTGAAGTTGAGGCTGAAGCTACGCCTCGACTTGAGGATGGGCTGGCAACGCGCGGCTTGATGGTGGGCGACCGAGGGGGATTCGTTGCGCGGGGTGTAGTGTCGGTCAGTGGAAGACGGGTTGTGTTCGCTGATGCTCCCGTTACGTGCTGCGTTCGCGACGTCGGAGTGGGTGTATCTGGGGGACTGGAGTGTTCCCACTTGTTGCGGGTGGGTGTCTTGGGACGAGGGGAAGATGAAAGGTAAGGGGATGAAAGAGAGGGTGATGAAGGCGAAGAGGGGATGAGGGGTGATGAACGGGCTTTGCGTTGTCGGGATCCAGCGGTGGGTGATGGCGAGCCGTTGGAGCGAGTATCTCGCTTCGGCGTCAGTGGTGAAGGACTGCTAATCTCCTTCCCGACAGTGGAGGGACCATTGATATGTCTTGGGCGAGCGGGAGACAGCAAAGCAGAACTGCCTGACGAGGACGAAATGGGAATTGCTGGAAGGGACTTAGGGGAAGGAAGTGCCTGTGATGACAAGTGCAAAGCCGGGGATGACACGGTAGCCTGTCTCAGCGATGGCGTCAAGAAGCTCGTGAGGCCCGCGACACGGGATTTGTCCTTGTCCCTATCTAGTTGTGGCTTGTCGACCTCGGGATCATCGCCCGGAGGAGACAAAGACTCTTTCCTAGTCCGATGGAAAGTTACTTTGGACTCCCACCGACGCAGTATCTTTGACTTTCCCTTGTCCTTGCTCGCGTCTTCAGAGGATTCCTTGGCTTTTCCCTTGGCTGTGACGGTGCCAAATTGATCCTCGGGCGGGGGAGATGACTTGGCTTTGGAACGTGTCGCGCTACGCAAGCTTTGTTCAAACGATGAACGTAGCCGTTTAAATGTCTTTGGTTGAGGGGTAGAGAGATCCAAAGGAGGACCGAGCGGCGGTGGCGTCGGTGGAGGCCGGGAGGATGACGGCGGCGCAGTGGGCGGGGAAACCTTAGGACCAGTGCGCGAGGAGACCATGTGGAAAGGATGAGAGACAGAAATACTGATTTTCGAAGCGGCGACGGCTGCTGCCATGTGTAGACTACATGCAGCGTCTGACCGATCGATTAACGGTTGTATGCAGAGGACAAGCGCTCAGAGCATAAAGATAAAGACTGAAGAACAGGCTCAGTAGGTGAGGAGGGGAGGGGAAAGAGCGTGCTGGTAACATGAGAAAGGCGAGGCCGGTAGACAAGGAGGTGCGGGGTGACGCGTGGAAGAAGTTGTAATGTGAATAGTCGGTTACGGCAGAAGACGCCGCAGAGAAGAGAACATACCTGTGGAGTAACAACAAACAAGCAAGCACCTGCCAATTCCGCTGTAAATAGATGATTTGCACACGGCCACCAGCTACAATAATCCCAACATGACGTATCCCACCGTCACCTTGCGCACGGCCCGCGTACCACTCATTTCATTAGTCCCCGTAAAGATGACCCTCCATCGATGCCCCCTCGATAGCAGAGGAGACCATATATGGTTCGTAGGCCCTGGGTTCTTAAACGCCAGAGCCAGAAGCTGTTAGCAGCAGAGCAAATCGCGAACTCCAGCCATGCTACATCACGTGCATCTCCCCATTCAATCACGTGACAGTCTTACACCTGTTGCCTGGGGCATGGCGATCCGGGTATACTCCACTCCACACAAAACATCTTTGCGGAACTGAGCAAGATGGCGGCGTTCGCGATTCACTCTACCCCTACAAGGTCATCCTGCTTCCCGGTGTGACGATAAGGCCGCAGCGTCGCTTGATGCTGCCTCATGCAGATCGTGGCTTGCAGGGCGTGTTTCCAAGCCTTGGGCACGGCCCAGTCAACGGTGATGGAAAGTCACTCACACGGGGATCTTGATGAGGCGCAAACAACCTACGGCCATCCAGTTACTTGCCAATCGTGCGCTGGGATAGTCCGACACAATTGACAGCGATGGAGGTACATATGTGAATCAGTGATGTTCCCAAGGCTCAACAACAACCCGACTGCGGAGAAGAGTACAGTGGAGTAGTTGGTGTGACTCGCAGCCAGCTGAAAATTAGGCCTTCAACTGCACCAATTGTTATTCCGCATAAGCTTTACAACTTGCTTTTCTTTTTCTCAGGATGCCTGTACTACCTCCAGTCACCTGTGATCATATGTTTTGGACGTTTTTCGGACGTTTTTTTGGATGAAAACAAAATGACCTGCTATCATAGGCTGTGACCCGTGACTAAGAGCCAAATAAGCTTAGGCTCGGGTGAGTCGGCTCCGAGGCCCCATGACCTCAACCATAATCACGATTCTAATCGGCCCCACAAGGGCTAGCACACAAATGTGAATGATAGCGGAATTACGATGCCCCATGTGGAGGGGGGAACATGCCGAATCGGCGTGTTTACTATCATACAAAAGAAGAGCTCCCAGCACGGAGAACCTGGAACATAGACGAGTAAAGTAGTAATACGCCGAAACGCAGAAAGAGCGCGAAGGTCAGTAGGGATTACACACCAAAACACAAAATAGCGCGAAAGGTGAGTACAACCAGGCAGAAAGCGAGAAAAGCAATCACGAGAAAGACCTGGTCGCTTATAGTGGACGGAGGTGTTGGATTGATCAAACGGCGAGCTAGCAAGTTAAAGGAGATCATCGAATCGCGGTCGCCCTTGCATAAGCGATAAGGAGCAGCCCGGAGTGTGTGCATTTCTCCAACAAACGACGACAAATATAAGAGGTGGGAGGGAAGGCGATCGAGCGAAGGGAACGGAGGAAAAATACTACAAATATACGCCATATAGTGGACGAATGGGCCTTCTGAAGATGTGCGACGTTCGGTGAAAGAAACTCAACGCCGATTCCTCGGAGGAACGAAGCCAAACTCAAATTTAAAAGTCGTAGAAAGTAAAATTAGAACACATAATGAAAGGCTCAGAGAGCAGAGGCTCATGAAGAACGGCTCACAGAGAGCAGGCGACCACATGAACACTCTTGGGCGATTGGATTCGTATTGAATAAATTTTAATCACGAATCAACACAGAGGAGTAGGCGGGAAGGGTGGGAGAACCCTCAGAAACACCCCTAATAAGAGCTTGACAAACTCGAAAAACCTCTGACTGCACAGGTTCGTAACACCCCACCATGACAAATTTGCTGGTGCTATAGTCACTGCAAACCGGCAATCGCATCGTCCAGCGCGCGGGCTCATTTCGAGGTTGAAAGTGGGTGACTTTCCCTGAGGATCTAAAATTTCGAGTCCCGCTCATGAACTTACAAATTGTAGAGTGCCCCTTTAAATTGTATAAGACATATCAACTCTAAATCATTAACAATAGAATTCTAGATTGTTAGACTGCCCCATTTGAGATAATATACTATGAATACCATGGATGATGATCTCCATGAAGAGGAGCTGCTCAACTTGGCAGCCATGGCCACTTTCCTCCTTACAGGGATCTTGTTGAGACAGCAAGAAAAGGCCGAATGCCGCCATCTTTGTCGTTTATGCCTCCTACAAAATTTCATGCCCAACCCATATCATGACATGCCATGCCAGCATTGGTGTGCCAGCAAGAGCAAACGGGCCTTTATTACCACAATGGGTATTGATGTTGAAACTTTCGAATTTATCCTTGACTGTGGATTCTCAGCCACTTGGCATTCACTATCTATCCCTCGCTCCGATGTCTCCCAATCAGGTCACCCATGTCTCATACGACGCTCGCTTGATGCGGCAGGTGCACTAGGCCTCATACTTTACTATCTGAACTCAATCATGCATGAGATCTCACTCCAACAGATCTTTGCTCTCATTCCTACCATTGTCTCACACTATTTGTCATTTAACCTCAAGATTCTGTTGTATACACTTTGACAAATGCAAATGCAAGATGCTCAAACCTGCTGGAGGTTTGCATATGGCTCAGTAATTTACATGCTCAACGAGTAGGTATTAGCCAAATCAGAAAGACATTTATTCCTATATGGAGGATGGAGAACAAGAGCAGGTATGGGATCAATTCGAGGGGATGCTTTTTGGGGAACTTCGAGGAAAAGGCCGTTTCATATCACTGTGGATGAAATATAACATTGTAGTAGACTCAGATGAAATACGAAACAAAGAATTCAACTGTTGTTGTTGTTGTTGTTGTTGTTGTTGTTGTTGTTGTTGTTGTTGTTGTTGTTGTTGTTGTTGTTGTTGTTGTTGTTGTTGTTGTTGTTGTTGTTATTGTCTGGCATGTCGTCGTTGTCGTTTCGAATCTTTGGGACTGGTTGGACTGCAACTTCGACTGCGACCTCGATATAACTGTGGATGTGATGACCCCTGGGCCAAACCAAGGTGACCTGCATACTGTGCCATCAGGTCTTTAACTTGAAGCTCATTCCGCAATCGGTCAACCTCCCGTTCAACGACATGCTTTTCACTTTGAAGTTGAGTAATTTCAGTGCGGAGTCGATCAATGGTAGCATCACGGCCCTGTAGTTGTTGGTTCAGCGATTGGATCTGCTGCATAGCAAGTTGCATAGCTGCGCAATCATTGTCCCGCTGAGCGATGTGTTCTGGATTGAACACAGTGGCAATATTTGCCATGAGATCACTTGTTTTTCGTCGGGATGACCTCCGGCTTGCAGTATGGCTACCCAACAACTCAATACCCTCCTGTTTGGTGGGTGCCAAGGTCTTCGATGCTGCACGCGAGGTGACAAATGTTTTGATTGATGGTGTGCGAGATTGTGAGTTTTGTCTGTCCTGTTCCCCCTCCGAGCTGACAAACAGGGTACCATCTTGATCTCTTGTCCCGCTACTGGCAATATCCATCACTAACTCATCATCATCAACGTCCCGCACTTCCACCTTCTCATTTATCAACTCGTTGATATCTTTTGCCCAGGCCAGAATGGCAGCATCACCAGTTGGCTTCTTCTCGTTTGCAAGCTGATCTCCAAAGGTAAGAAATCATTTCCATTGGAGGTACAACATGTCGTACTCACTTTATTGAACTTCTGACGCAGATTATCTGGTAATCTCTCATTCCGGCTAGCTTTCCCTGCATATTGGCTATACTCCTTCCCAACAAGCTCCCAGGCCTGATTGCCTGTTGGTAAGATGCCTTGTATTATTTGTAGTAACTCCATGATGTCGTCCTTGCTGAAATTTTGTGCTCCTTTCTGTCGGCCAGTGTTTCGGTGAGTGGAGCCTCGACTACTAGAATCAACCTTTGGCTGTGCGGTAACATCCCTTGATATTGCCACTTTGGATGTGCGCGCGGCTGGCCTGGCTTTTGGGTGGGATGTTGTTGCTACGGCTGCGTCTCTAAATGCAACACCAGTGGTAGCACTACTGTAAACTTTTGATAAATCATCTTGCAGCTCTCCTACTAACCCAGTGTACTTACACTGCAATTGTTTGTGGAGTAGGTCGAGGTGTATTCTGTAAAAAATGACTTGGAGGTGGTGGTGCTCGTCTGAGGTCTTGCATGTAGACATTAGCATATTGTGGGCCATGAGGTGCAGGATGTGGATAGGGTTTACCAGCTGGTGGCAGTGCTGGTGGTTGGATGGGATATGAATAGTGATCATGAGGTATACTGCGACCATGGTGGCCTTGAAATGGTGTAGGGCCTGCCTGAGCACTAGTGGTTGTAGTCCCAATGCAAGACATTTCATTTCGTGTGGGATCTGAGTCCTGAGCTGCCTGAGGCTGGGCTGCAGTATCCGTAGCTTTGGCAGAATCACTAGCATTTTCCATTGATATATCCATGATAGAGGAGGACTTGTGTTGTTGGTGATCAGGCGTGGCGCGGCCCGTGCGAGCTTATGTGATCTCACAACAGGGGTTTAAACCTAGAGTCCATCTGGAGCTTCTAGATCTTCACGGGAAGTCACCCAGACGCGGCCTAGATGACGAACGTCGCCACAACAAGCGATTATATAACTGAAGTTTAAACTGAGTAATCACAATTAGACTCTGCAGGCCCCGTGGTTGGCAGCCGCGGGTCGGAGATACAATCTGAGGTCCAATGTTAGCTGCGCGCCACGCCATTTCTCTTCACTGGTGCCGACGTCGATACATCCATCAAAACCGACAACGTGCCAACTCTTTCTCTTCAGTTCATGCGACCATGACAGCCAGCGCGACATCAATGCTTGATATGCAGAGACCGTCTTCTGAGGAGGTGTCTTCACGTAGATTACGAAGTCGTCAACCCAAGCCAATAACGACGAGTGTCGCAGGCAAGGGGAACAGCTCGTCTTCGGTCAAGATTGATAAGAGCAAGTCGTCGTCAGTTAGAAAAACAAGCTCGCAGACAAAGTCGGAGACAAACGGCGTTTATTGCGTATGCAGGAAAGGTGACGACGGAACACCCATGGTGCAGTGCTCTTCATGTCAAGAATGGTATGACTCTTTACCAATCCATCTCTCGCATTGTTGAGTGCTCATATGTAATAAACATGCAGGTATCATTTCGGTTGTGTGCATCTCGGTGAAGAGGAGGCGGGGGAAATAAGTGGGTATTTTTCAATCGTCTAAAACTCGACGGTTTTTGCTCATCAAGTGTTTGTTGTAGGAGTCTATGTCTGTCCTTCATGCCAGGTCAAGACGGGTTTCCGGATAGTCAGTAAGTTTCAGACATCCCCTGCACTGATGTGCATCGCGCACGATCCCCTATTCCACCTATTTTGGCAGTCATGTATTGTGTTTTGTTTTTGTAACACGGTCTACTGGAGCTCCGCAATCCGGTCTCTCCTGCTGGCTCTCGTCCGTCCTGCATTCTACACTGCGCGTTACGTAGGCCAGCTTGTTTTGCATTCGCACAATTCTCCTCGCATCCCATACGCATTATACTTGGGCGCTTCCCAGGATTGAGTGATTAGCCATCTGGCGTTAGTCTTTTCATCTCTATGTGTAGTGGCACCAGGTTGTCCTCTGCAATCTGAGAATCCCGTGAAGAGACAAAACGCAGGTGGATGTTTCGCGTTCCCCATCACTCCGTTTTTCCGCTTGGATCATATCATCTTGCATACGCGTGAACGAACACTGACTTGACTCGTTTTCATCAGTGGAATGGGAAGGTCCCGCCGCCCTTGAAGCTGTCGATTCACAGAGTCCGTTGACATCCAAAGTCGTCAAAACGTCATCATCAAAACCATTGAGGCCTGTAGTGGCGGAGGAGTCCGAAGAGTCGGAACAAGAGGGGCGTCCAGTGCCTGCTGAGGTGTTAGAGTCGAGCGATGATGGGAGCGAAGACGAGTATGTAGATGAGGCAGAGAGGGGAAATGCAAGGGGACATGGAAAAGTGCGTTTTCTGCCTATCATCCATTCGCAATGTCGCTGAATGTCCTGTACATATCAGCGACCTCCTCGCCGTATCCATGTGTCCTCTGATTCTGAGCAGGGCAGCAGCGGGGCCAAGTCAAAGGTGTCTGCCAGTCGTGCACGACATGTACGAGCCACTTCTATGTCGACGACCAAGTCTGTCTCTCCTGCCCCCAGCCCTACCAAGCGCGCTTCGTCATCTGCTTCTCATGCACCACCGTCGAAGCGCATGAGATCTGAGTCCTTGTCTATGACCACTGTGTCCGATGATCCCACGCGCAAATATTGTCTGGGGAAGTTCGTGGAAATGTTCGTTCCCATCTTTCTCAAGTATCCCTATCTTGCTTCGGGGAGTGAACAGGGCGCGGACAGAGCTGTTGTTGAGAGGGATCCAGAAGAGCTTACTGACGAGGAAAGAGTGCATCTGGAGGAGAGCGCGAAGGCTTATGCTGATGAGCTCGAGCAATGTTTGTACGATACTTATTCTGAGTCGGATAAGAAAGGGAAACGAAGCGCTGGGTCCAAATACAAGTATGTACTCGGGGCGAAGCTTTCGCGCGCGAAAATGGTGCAGCAGCTGATTACACCTCCGTTTTGTGACTTGTCTGTAGGGATCGCTTCCGCATGATTTCGTTCAACCTGCCACAACCCGACCGCGTTGCTATCCAGAGGCAGATCACCTCCAGCCAAGTGACCCCTCGATCCCTCTCTACCATGTCCTCGACCGACCTCGCATCCGAAGAGACGAAACAGTCGATCAAGCAGGCCGAGCAGGAGGCCCTCGCGCACTCCATCTTGCAGAAGTCGACCGTGCCCCGTGCGAAGATCACGCACAAGGGCCTGCAGGACATCGAGGACGTCAACGAAGAGCTCTCACGACAGCGCGACCGGGAAATGCAGCAGGAGCACGAGGAAGAGGAGCGCGAGCGGCGCGAACGGGAGCGCCTCGCGCGGCTGCGGCCCGTGCAGCCTCGGCCGTCTCCCTCGTCTGGCGGGGGCCAACGACCGCCGTCGTCCGCGCCTCCAGATTCTCCCGTTGTGTCGACGACGTCTTCGTGGGGGGCGCCGCCCCCAGTGCCGATGCAGGGCATACAGACCGAGCATGCCGAGCGGCCTGCTGTGAACCCGCTTTTCGTCCCTTCCGCTTCAGATCCTGCGCAGCTCGCCGAGCACGAGCTGAATCTCGGCGATTTCATTCATATGGACGACGAGCCGGTGGGCGAGGCCGGCGGCGACGGCGACGGTGACGGTGACGGTGACGGCGACGCTGCGACATCGGAGCCTATGCTCAAGCCAATAGGGCCAGATTCTAAGCCCTCGCCGGTTGCGGAGGAAGCGAGTACGCTGGCGACACAGGAGATGCCGCCAGTGCAGCCCACAGGGATATCGCCGTTTGCCGCGAGCAAGCCAGACATGCCCCCTCGTGCGTCATTTGATCTGAATGCCGTGTGGTCTCGGCCGAAGCCTGCCGTGGAGCTGCGGAAGCCATCCGCCTCACCGCCTCTGGTTGATGAAAGGCAGAAGGCGGATACCGTGATGGATGTAGACGCTGGTGGAGCCGATGACTATGATTTTGATATGTTCTTGGGCAAAGACGAGGACGAGAAGGCCCCGACTCCCCCGGTGGTGCAGAGCCCTCAAGATATCTTCGAGGCCCTGCCCAAAGTATGGACTGGCGTTGTAAGTAGTCCAAGTATTCGTTTTCCCTGTGTGGTGCTGTCTGACCCCGCCACTGCTAGCTCAATATGCCCCTAGACTCGACCATCCCACAAGAGACGCATGTCGTCGCACGACAAATTGGCGGAAGGTCGCTCGAGCACAGCTCGCCGTTGTGGCACACACTATTGCCGTCGGACCAGCTGTTCATCCAGGGCCGCGTCCCCGTCAACGACTCGTCGAACTATCTACTTCAATCAAGGATGAATCCTGCCAAGGAGCTCATTGCTGTTGCGCTAACGGCGCAGGACGAGGTCGCCCAGCAGCCGCTCACGGCCGTGGGCGAGTTCCTGATCAACAAAAAGTAAGCAGCACCATTAATGGATCCAGTTACCAAGGTCATGTATTGACCACATCTTGCAGCCGTCATGGACTCATCTTTCCGTGGGGGAACCGAGGCAGGGAATGGGGCAAGGAGCTCTACGTGATCCCTCTGCGCCCCGCCGACCCTACGCCCGAGTACGTTGAGCTGCTGGACAATCTGCAGCTCCCAAAAGAGCGGAAGAAAGAGTTCCTGATCGGAATATGGGTGCTGAACAGAGGGAAACTCGTCGCACCGCAGGTGCACCCGCCCGCGCAAGTGATACTACCGCAGCCTCCGCCATCTGCGCTACCGACCTTTGGCGTGAACAACCCTCTTTTGAATCTGCCCAACTCCTCGCTGGCGCCCACGCCGCAGCCCGCAGTCGCGGCCCCACCCACTCTGGGCCCGTCGTCGACGCCTCCAAGCGTCCCCCCAGTCTTGGCAGCCGAAGTCGCATCCTTGACCCCAGAGCAGATCCAAGCCATGCTGCAAACGCTGCAGAGCACCGTCGGGCTGTCCCTATCGCAGCCCCCGCCCGTGGCCCCGCCGCCGGCGTTCCCGCACCAGCTCGGCCCGGGGTGGAATGCACATTTGCCCCTAGCGGCCTTCCCCTCCGCACTGAACCTGCTGCCGATCCCGCAGCAACACCCGCTGCCGACGGCGCCTGCGCAGCATGCGCCGTACATGGAGGCGTATCGCTACGAGGAGCGCCCCGCGCGCGGGGGCGCACCATATCCGCGTGGAGAGTGGGACCGCGAGGAGAGGGGGGCGGCTGCGCGCGGACGGGGGCATGGGGCGCGTGGGTGGGGGAGGGGGGGTGCGGAAGACCATCGGAGGTCGTCGGATAGTGGGTGGAGGCGTGCGCGCGGGCGTGGCGGTGCGCGTGGCGGCGCGTCAGAACACTACCGGCGGGACGATCGAGAGCGGCATTGAGTTCCTTTTTACTGTTTTTTTTTTTTTTCCAACTTACTCTTTCGTCTCGCTTGTCTCTGTGCTATGGCGTCGCCGCCCGACATCTCTACCCCGTTTTTGTTTATTTCTGCTATTATGCGGCGACGCACGTTATGTATAGTAGTAGTAGCAACAGTATCAGAAGTGCGGTTACAGAAGGTTGGTGAAACCCATCACGTGACTTGCTTTTGTCACATTACATTTTTACGATAGTTATACGAGAACCGGAATCAACGATTAATGTGTTTTGAACTTGTAACCCCGTCTCAAGCATGAGTTCTGACAGATGATGGACTTGAAAATCAGCCCTGACTACATTTCGATGCAAGTTATGAGTGACACCCGCCGCGACGCTACAGCGAGTGACTCTGCGTGGCTCCGAGCATAAGACGAGGAGACGGAGGACAGTGAACTTGACTCACGTCTCGCTGGTGTCGACACAAAAAGCCGTGCAATCAGTCGCAGGGGCTTGAGCCCACCCATTTCTTCAGATTAGCTGGAGCCAGAAGCCGGGGAACGAATCCAGGAGCCGAACGCATCACAGCCAGTTGGGTGTGATGATGATACCATGTACAGCAATATTTGCGCCGTCAGCTTTCTGGAAAAGCCGCGCAATGACACTATACGAGAGTATCTGAGGCGTACTTGTATAGCAATTCGGATACCCAGTGGGGCGGAGCGCTGCAGAGAACAGCCGATACGTTGTTCTGGATGATCTCAATGGATGTCCGTGATCGTCTGGCAAGACAGCCCCTGTGTGCTTACGACATGACTCGTGGAAACCTACCCGAAGTATTATTGGTCATACTGCGCACAACTAAAATCATTCCAAATATGACCTCATATACGCAGAGAAGACCAACTGTTCGTGGTAATCCCGCATTGAATCGTACGGTGAGGATCACTGACGCGAGGGATCTGCTCCTTCATCCAGTCAATGACACCGACGGTCTGCACTTGTAAATCAATAAGTGCGGAGCGTCGCTCATGGTGAGACTTAAGGTCTGTAGCTTTAGCCATCCATCATAGCTTAACGTTTATGACTGCGAGGGCTCAGCGTGGTCAGCGAGATATCAGCGTGTGTGTAATGGTCGCCAAAGGAGGTCATTGTATCTAGTCAAGCCTGCGGGAGGAGACCGGATCCGAATGTCATTATTACAACAGGGACGGCTGCTGCGGCAAAGAGGATTGGTCGCGTTTGTTGTGCAATCAATGGAACATATCCTTCGGAAGCATCAAGGCTCATAAAGACCTTGAACTTGAGTTCGATCCTGCGCTACCTAGGTCCTTGTTCACCAGCAGATGGCATCTCAGGCTTCCCCATCTGTTTCCTCTTCCTCCAGATTCCTCATCTACCAGGCTGTGTGTCATGTCGTTCCCACTTCGCTGTATCCCGCGACTGACAACGTCTTCAGACTGACGCTCTGCAAGAGGACGAGGATTCCGAGATGCACTCCAGGGTTCTCAAGGACTTCCGTGAGCAGGTGAGTTGGAATCGATGTCTGGGAGTTGAGGGCATACGAATGCGCCTGTGCTTACTGTTTCTCACAGATGAAGAAGGGTTTGCACAACCACTTTGTCATGTCCAGTGCTCGATTGTGAAGTGTATATAGCAAGAGAACATCCTCTTCTTGCTGTCGTCTATGCCTGAGGGACCTGCTCGTACCAGGTTAGAAAATAAAGTGATTAAATCTCGTGAGTCTCGATGCTTTTGATGGCCCGCAATGCTTTCTTATGCCCCTCACAGTGTACAATGACCTCCATCATCCCCCTGCTGCTCTCATTGGCCGAAAGTATGCATACAGGGAGCCAGATGGCCATCTCAACAACATCGACCTGCCAAGTTTGGGCGGAGCCGGCGAGCCATATGCGCGCAGCGTACAGCAGACTCACCCTCTGCCATTGAACACGCTTCCCGACGCGGGTCTCCTCTTTGACACACTCTTGAAGCGCGAGAAGGTTTGTTATCGTCCTGCTTTTGTTGGCATGTCTGTTGATACTCGTAACCCGTAGTTTGTCAAACATCCAGCCGGTCTCTCGAGCATGATGTTCTCGTTTGCTGCTCTTGTCGTCCATACGTGAGTGGTAGCAACTTCGCTTAGGTCTGGCATTTACTGGAGGTGAATAACACAGCGTGTTCCGCACGTCCCATCAGCAAGTCAATATTAACGAGACATCCTCCTACATCGATCTTGCTCCTCTCTATGGGCATAACAAAGAGGCTATGGATTCGATCCGGAAATATGACGGCTTTGGCCTTCTTTACCCAGATACGTTTGCCGAAGACAGACTCCTGCTACTTCCCCCAGCTGTGTGCTCGCTGTTGATCTTGTTCAACCGCAACCACAATGTATGTTTTTTTTTTATCGTTGCGAGCATTGAGTATTTGACCCATACATACGTCAACTCGACGCTCATAAATTGTTCGAGATCAAGCGAAGATAGCCCAGGAAGAAGATATCTTCGGGAAGGCTCGCCTCATCAATTGTGGTTGGTTTGGGTCGATCGTTTTCTCAGACTACCTCGGCGGCATCTTGGGCTTGGTTAGGGAGGGTAGCGCGTGGTCTCTCAACCCATTCGGGGTGAGTGACTGA
>QLPN01001746.1:0-32752 GCA_003314395.1 Albatrellus ellisii | reverse complement strand
AGCCAATGAAGAAAAGAACAAAGCAGATGATATTGAGGGCAGCAAGGGCACAGTAGAAAGTGGTGCAGGCTAAGCTGCAGAGCAAGGAGACATGGTATTGCTAAGAGCAGCCTAATGGACGATCTTAGGGAAGATCTAAAAGGTTACTCCTGGTAACCAAGTTCGGATGTTGGCTTGATGAACGTAATAGAGATTCCGGATGACGAGGAATAGTGGGATCAATGATATCGTTATGAGGATGATTCCGCCAATAACAATATGAGGATCCAGTTTAACTTGGTGTAAGATGTCTTTAATAAAGTTTATAGAGATCTTAGACTTAGTATTGAGAGAGAGGCTGGGTGATAGCGAGCTTAGTTCAAGCGCAGTGTAAGGAAGATCCCTAGATTGCGAAGTTGACAAGACTGGAGTTTAAGACTGCCAGTTTGTCAACTATTTATACAAGAATTGAGAACTAAGTATAGTAAAGTTGCGCAGTAAGGTGCAGTAAGTAAACGAATATGCGCAGTAAGGCGCAGTAAGTACGTGAATATGCACAGTAAGGCACAGTAAGTACACGTTCATGTGATATAAGTGGCTCAGCCACAAGCGCGTAATGAACTGGAAGTAAACAAAAGTAAATAAGAGCGAAAAAAGGGGAGTCCTTGCTAATTGTATAGTAATAGTCCTTAGCAAGTAAATGTTTATAATAAATAAAGAAAGATAAAAGGAAAAAAGATAAGTCTTAATATAGTACTTGGAGCTATGCTCACACTCAAGTATGTAAATACTTAAGTACTATAAAAAGAAAAGAGAGTCCTTACTAAAGTAAAGTGGAGCTAAGCTCACACTTGTAGTAATAATACTACACTTTACTATAGTAAGTAAGATAAAGGAAAAAAGAGAGAGAAAAAGAAATTGCGTTACAAGGTGCCAAAGCAAGTGCCTCGTAACAGGTATGACATATTGTAGAATGCCATAGGGTGATACAAAGTGGGGGTGTGTGTATAAGTAGTGCATGCTGAACTAGGTTCAGGCAGAGTGTGAATGTGAGTTTGTTGAATGTGGTGTAGGAACATGGTAGTGGGTGATGTAAGTGGATAAACTGTTGAATTATGCTAGTATGTTATCCATAATTTCGTTCGGCATTTCCTTCACTTCAACTTTACATACACTTTACATACTCCTTACCCAACTCCTTGGGATTCTTCCTTCACTCCCACTCCACATACACCCTGGATGACGCGCATCCCTCACATACATGGTTATCCTTGTATTCTAGAATAACATCTCCGTCTCAACTTTACCTCCAATCACTATATAAGATGCAACCCCTACTCCACATCTCCTCAGTAGTCATCTTCTGACACTGAGTGAGCACTCCCACCACTTATATCTTATATCCTCTCTTAACATATCCTGCAGCTCTATCTCCTCACTTGTGACAACCTACTGTTGCTCACAACTGCTCAATACTGCTGCAGCAATGCTGCTACACTTATTAATGATATCAATCATATATGTTGTCTGCCATAGTCTGCACGATCATAAATGTGTGTCAGTAAGGACATAAGCATAAGAAAGATGTATAGTAGTGTAAGTATAGAGAAGCTGAACAAAATACCATGGAGAATTCTAACACTTGCTGGGTGTTATGAGGCACTTGCTTTGGCACCTCGTAACAGTTTTCTTTTTTTTCTTTCTGTATTTTCTCTTATCTTACTTACTAGTAAAGCGTAGTATTATTACTACAAGTGTGAGCTTAGCTCCACTTTACTTAATAAGGACTTACATTTCTTTTCTCTTTTATAGTACTTAAGTGTGAGCATAGCTCCAAGTACTATAAAAGGACTTATCTCCTTCTTTCTTTATTTATTATAATATTTACTTGCTAAGGACTATTACTATACAATTAGCAAGGACTCTCTTTTCTCACTCTTATTTATCTTTGTTTACACCATGTTCACTTTGTGCTTGTGGCTGAGCCACTTATATCACATGGATGCGACTTACTGCACTTTACTGTGCATTATCGTTTACTTACTGTGCATTACTGCACAACTTTACTATACTTAGATCTCCAGTTTTGTATAAATAGTTGACAGACTGGCAGTCTTAAACCCCAGTCTTGTCAACTTCACAATCTAGGGATTTACCTATACTGCACTTGATCTAAACTCACTACAAACTCACTCTCTAAAGAACTAAGTCTAAGATCTCTAAGTCGCTCTAAGCGTTGCTAAAAACATCTTAAACTCATCACTCTGGATCCTTGTTTAATCATTGGTGGAATCATCCTCATCACTATCTCATTGATCCCAATCTTCATTGTCATTAGGAACATCTATTACGCATATCAAGCACATATCCACTACCTTGTTACCAGGGGTATCATTACAGATCTTCCCTAAGACCATCCAATAGGCCACTCTTAGCACTGGGTCTGGGCCTTATGAATTCAGGCTCCATGGCTCTCTTCATCACAAGATGGGGGCCCTCCTGCCAACTCCTGGAGTCACACCATGCTATACCCAGCTCTATGTCATTGATTCTGACCTTGCTGTGAATGTGTGCTTGGCCAACAATCCTAACCTTGACCCATCCACCATGACTGATCTCCATTCCATGCTGCTTGCCAACAACCTATACATCAACATGTACAGGCAAGCTCACAAGATCCTCAAGGACAAGGCTCCAGAAGAGCAGTGTCAGGCTGCTATTATTTTCCCTATTTTTCTCTTCATTTTTCTCTATTTTTTTTATGTCTCTACTATCACAGATCCTACAATCGCTCCTGATCTATCGAAGCGATTCCCACGGTCACGTACTCTTTCTCTTCGTCTTTATCGGCCGATGACGCGTATGTCGTCCGATCTCCGATCGGCCCGTTCTATCTTTAGTTATGATTCTCTTTCTCACACTTACTGCACATGCTCACCAATCCTTCTCACATCTGCTGCGGAATATCACCAATCACTCCCACAGTTGCTGCGGAGCCTCAGTCAGCACTGACGCGTCCCCTCTATTATTAGATATGACATCATTACTTTACTTTCTCGTTCTCTGGCCCTATACTGTACTGCATGGTCTGTGCACACTCTAGGGTACTATATATACATAGGACCCCTAGTGGTTTATTCCCCAGTTCTGATCATCTGGGATATCTGCTAGGTACAGTACTCCTTTCTCTTCTTACTTACTATATGCTAATATATCTGGGATATCCACTAGTCAAAGTGCGATCGTCCTTTTGTTGTTTTAGCTTTTCTTCAGTTGTTTGGCTTCGATGTAGCGTCAGCCTCACAAGCAGGTCAATGTGGCTGTTTGCATCACTGTGGATCCCAACACAGATCTGCACAGATACAATGCTCCCACTGCAAAAAAGATTGCTGCCATCATTCCTGGGAGTGGAGGACAACAGGTGGACTTGCATTGTGACATTGTTGTGCACCTGCATGGAGGTAGCCTTAAGAGGATCAGCCATCTGCATCACAGTTATTCCCCATTGCATTTATGTCCTCCTCTTCCCCAAAGGTGACTCTGGGTTCCACCTCAACATACCATCACAGCCAGGTCCAGGTGGTCAGATGTGTTGCAAGAATGTCTCCAGCACTTCTACTATGCATACTGTGCCTTCACCAGACACAATGAGGCAGACATCATCTTCCACAGTGGCAAGCTCTTCCAGCAGTACTTGGTGGATGCCTGGGCATCAATTGAGGGGAGCAACCTCTACTGGGTCAGATCTCATCAAAAGCAGATATGTGCAGATCTGTATAAAGGGCTTCAGGATGCAGTTCATAGCAACCAAGATGGTGCTCCAGTCAATCTTGGACAGCAGGGTCAGCACATTATCCTTCCACCCACCAGGGCAATGCAAGGCATATGTACCAGCTCTTCCAAGACTCCATGGCCATCTGTCATTATGGGTGCAAACCAGACATCTTCCTCACCATGACTGCAATCCCCAACTGGCCTGAGATCCAGGAGGCACTCCTCAAGTATGATGATGGCACATCCCAGACTGCTGCATATCACCCTGACATTGTTGCTTGCATCTTCAACCAGAAGAAGAAAGCCCTGCTGGATGACATCAAAGCCAGGCTGTTTGGACAGCTGGCTGGCAGTGTCTACACCATAGAGTTCCAGAAGTGTAGCCTCCCTCACATGCATCTCCCCATCTTCCTGAAGACCCCATACAAGATCTGTGATGCCAATCATGTGGACAGCATTGTCTCAGCACAGCTCCCTGATCCTGCCCTCCATCCAAGGCTCCATGAGTCTGTTACCAAGTGCATGCTTCATGGCCCCTGTGGTGCTCCTGACCATGTCAAATCCCCTTGCATGGAGAAGGATAAGAACCAGCAATGGTGTTGCAGCAAGCATTTCCCCAAGGGCTTTTATGAGGAGACTCACTTTGGGGAGGATGGATACCCAGTCTATGCCAGGCCAGACAATGGGCACACCTTCACAAAACACTTCAGCCAAGATAAGGTCCATGTCTTCACCAACTGTGATGTCATCCCCTACAACCCCTACCTACATGCAAAATATGCCTGCCATATCAATCTGGAGATCAGTGCCTTAATCAAGGCAGTCAAGTACATCCACAAATACATCTACAAGGGTCCAGATCAGGCCCTGTGCAGGTTGGGAATGTGGATGAAGTCCAGGACTACATTGATGCATGCTACATTAGTCCTTCAGAGGCATGCTGGCACATGTTTGAGTTCCCCATGCACCAGGAGCTTCCCACAGTCTATCACCTTCCTGTCCATGTGGAGAATTAGCAGCAGATCTAATTCCAAGCAAGTGATGACCCTGAGGAAGTCCTGGAGTGCCCCTCTGCCAAGAAGACCCACCTGACAGAGTGGTTCAAGGCCAACCAGCAGCATCCTGACACTGCCTGCCAGTACCTCTACCAGGACTTTCCTCAGAACTTTGTATGGGACTCCAAGGGGCATCAGTGGAAGCCAAGACAGGGGTTTTGCCATTAGCTGCATGTACTTTGTCCACCCATCTGCTGGGGAGTGCTTCTACCTCAGGATGCTTCTCACCATCATCAAGGGGGCCACAGACTGGAAGGATCTGCACACTTGCAATGGGGTGGTTCATGCAACCTACAAGGCTGCCTGTCTTGCTAGAGATCTCCTGGAGGATGATGGTGCATAGGATCAGTGCCTGCAAGAGGCTGGGGAGATGCAGACTGGTGGTCAACTGTGCTCTCTCTTTACCTCCATCCTCTACCACAATATTCCATCTAACCCTGCCATTCTGTGGGATCATCACAAAGCAAAACTATGTGATGATTTGCACCATGTCCTCCCACATCTCAACTACCCTGATCCCACTGAGGAGCAGATCCATGACTATGGCCTCTACCTCCTTGACAAGATCCTCAGCAAGATGGGCAAGCATCTCCCTGACTTCCCTCCCATGCCACTCCCCCAGCATCACTGGCAAGTTCTTGGCAACCTCCTTCTGCAAGATGAGCTTGATCATGACATCTATGACCTCACTCTGCAAGTTGAAGACCATACCTTCAATGAGGAGCAGAAGTCTGTCTTTGATGCTGTCATGGCCTCTGTTGATGGGAACCAGGGCAAGATCTTTTTCCTCCACAGTGCAGGAGGTTGTGGGAAGACCTGTCTTTACAATACCATTGCTGCTGCTGTGCATTCCAAGGGCAAGGCTGCTCTCTGTGTTGCCTCCTCAGGCATAGCCTCACTTCTCCTGGATGGAGGTTGCACTGTTCACTCTTGCTTCAAGATCCCCATCTCCTTTCATGAAACCTCCACCTGCAATCTGAGGTGCAACTCTGACCATGAAGGGCTGCTGAAGGAGATTGGAATCATCATCTGGGGTGAGGCACCTATGCAGCATTGTGTTACGAGGCACTTGCTTTGGCACCTCGTAATGCAATTTCTTTTTTTCTCTCCTTTTCTTTTATCTTACTTTCTATAGTAAAGTGTAGTATTATTACTACAAGTGTGAGCTTAGCTCCACTTTACTTTAGTAAGGACTATCTTTTCTTTTATAGTACTTAAGTATTTACATACTTAAGTGTGAGCATAGCTCCAAGTACTATATTAGACTTATCCTTTCTCTTTTATCTTTCTTTTATTTATTATAACATTTACTTGCTAAGGACTATTACTATACAATTAGCAAGGACTTCACTCTCTCGCCTTTATTTACAGTTGTTTATCTCATGTTCATTTCGTGTTTGTGGCTGAGCCACTTGCATCACATAGGACGCGTACTTACTGCGCTTTACTGCGCATTCTCATTTACTTACTGCGCTTTACTGCGCATTCTCATTTACTTACTGCGCTTTACTGCGTAACTTTACTATAGTTAGATCGCTAGTTTGGTATAAATAGTTGACAAACTGGCGGTCTTAAAAACCTCAGTCTTGTCAACTTCGCAATCTAGGGATCTTCCTTACACTGTGCTTGAACTAAGCTCACTATCACCTAGCCTCTCTCTCAATACTAAGTCTAAGATCTCTATAAACCTTATTAAAGACATCTTACACCAAGTCAAACTGGATCCTCATATTGTTATTGGCGGAATCATCCTCATAACAATATCATTGATCCCACTATTCCTCGTCATCCAGAATCTCTATTACGTTCATCAAGCCAACATCTGAACTTTGGTTACCAGGAGTAACCTTTTAGATCTTCCCTAAGATCGTCCATTAGGCCGCTCTTAGCACATTGCTATGCTATGGAGGCTTTGGATTGCACCTTGCAAGGCCTGCTGGAGGATGGGGTTGCATTTGGGGGGTCACTGTGCTCTTTGGTGGGGACTTTCACCAAATCCTGCCTGTCATCCCCAAGGGTTCCAGACAACAGACAGTCAATGCCTCCCTCTGTCACTCTCAGCTCTGGAAAAGCATCACCATCCTCCACCTCAAGCAGAACATGCATCTTGACCACACTCCAAGCAGTGCTGCTTTTGCTCAGTGGTTGCTTCAAGTTGGTGCTGGAGGCCAAAACCCATCCATCAAACTCCCAACCAGCATGTCCCTCTCAGAGAACACTGTCCAGATGATCATTGACTCCATCTACCCTGGGATTGCAGATGCAGAGGGGAAGCCTGACCACTATTTCTTGGAGTGCACCATACTCTCCTCCAAGAATGACACTGTTGATGATCTCAACTCTGCCATCCTTGCCCAGTTTCCAGCAGAAGACACCAGCCTCTTCAGTGTCAACAAAGTCAAGAGTGGCCAGGAAGACTACCCCATTGAATACCTCAACTCCCTCAATGTCTCTGGCATCCCCCTTGCCCACCTTTATGTCAAAGTTGGCTGTCCCCTCATGCTCCTCAGGAATATGGACCCATCCCATGGACTCTGCAATGGGACTTGCCTATTGCTGCTGGAGGTCAAACCACATGTTCTCAGGTGTTGCATCTTGGGTGGCAAGCAAGCAGGCAGGATTGTGTTCATCCCCAGGATGGTCTTGGAGCCCTCTGAAGAGTCACTGCCCATTCCTCTATCACACTGCCAATTCCCAGTTCACCTTGCCTTTGCCATGACCATCAACAAATCACAAGGTCAATCAGTCAGTCATGTTGGATTGGACTTGTGCTCTGGAGTTTTTGCCCATGGTCAACTCTATGTTGCTGCTAAGAGTGGCCTATTGGATGGTCTTGGGGAAGGTCTGTTATAATAATACTCCTGGTAACAAGGTAGTGAATACACATTTGATAAGTGTAGTAACCAGTCCTGATGACAATGAAGAGTGGGATCAATGAGATAGTGATGAGGATGATACTGCCAATGACTAAATGAGGATCCAGTGTGATGAGTTTAGGATGTCTTAGCGACGCTTATTTAGAGTGACTTAGAGATCTTAGACTTAGATTCAAGAGTGAAGTGAGAGTGTAGTGGGCTTAGATCAAGCACAGTATAGGAAAATCCCTAGATTGTGAAGTTGATAAGACTGGGTTTTAAGACTGCCAGTCTTTCAACTATTTATACTCAACTAGAGTCCCAAGTATAGTAAGGCTTGTGCAGTAATGTGCAGTAAGTATGCATCCATGTGATATAAGTGGCTCAGCCACAAGCACATAGTGAATGAGAGATAAACAAAGGTAAACAAAGACGAAATACAATGAGTCCTTGCTAATTGTATAATGATAGTCCTTAGCAAGTAAATGTTATAATAAATAAAGAGAAATTGATAAGTCTAATATAGTACTTGGAGCTATGCTCACACTTAAGTATGTAAATACTTAAGTACTATAAAAGAGAAAAGGAATGAGTCCTTACTATAAGTAGGAGCTAAGCTCACTGCTGTAGTTAATACTATGCTTATAGTAAGTAAAATATAAAGGAAGAAAGAAGAAAAAAGAAAAAGAAAACTGTTATGAGGTGCCTAGGCAAGTGCCTTGTAACAGTTGCATTGTCATGCTACACATCTGGGGACAGGATCAAGGTCCTCTTTCCTGAGGGTTCCCAGGGAGGATCAACCTTGAATGTGGTGTATCCTGAGGTTTTGCAGAATATCTTGGCAGGGCCTTGGTGTTGATGATGTGCTGATGATGACTAACATCCTCCTTCCTCTTTTTGATTATACTGAACATACACTCACACATATACAAACACTCACACATACTTTACTATATATACCATAAAGGTACAACATGTATAAATAAGAACTCTCTTAGTTCTCCTCTGCACATGGCCTGTCATCAACACTTGGTGAGTTTTGTTGCTAATAGACTATATAACACTTTCTAATTTAATGTGGTGTAGAAGAAGAAGAAGAAGAAGAAGAAGAAGAAGAAGAAGAAGAAGAAGAAGAAGCAGCAAAGCAGGGAGTGGAGTGTTCAGGCAAGATTGGTTTCTGTACTGGATTGGTAAACTGTACTGTTGAATTGCACCATTGTATTGTACTCACCTATTTTCTCCCCTCCTAGGTGAGGGCACAGGGTTTATGGTGGAAGGGAGGTGATTGGGATTGGTGTATTGGTTTGGAAATTGGAGTTGGTTTGTGAACTGGGATTGGTCTGTAAATGGGTTCTGTTGCAACAACCTATGTATACTTTCTCAGATGATGTCCTATTACTCCATGTTGCAATGCAACAGGTTTTTACACTAGTGTATATATACAAAGGAGAAGCAGAGCATGGGCCATGTGACTAAAGTGGCTGTAAGTGTGTCACAGTAACCACCTCAAAGTAGTACAACATCACTCAACATTTATCTCTCTTTATTTATTCACATTTACTTGCTAAGGACTACTACTATACAATTAGCAAGGACTCATCCTATCTTTTCTTTAGTTACCTTTGTTTATCTCTCATTTCACTTGTGCTTGTCACTACTTACTTGTAGTTTACTATGGATGTGACTTGGTCACATGATCTCATTGACTGCTGCACAATCATTGTTGATCTGTGAACCTTAGTTACTTATGCTATCTTTAGGATGCCTTGTTTGTATAAATATTGGCAAGCCTGGTGGTCTTAAACCCCAGTCTTGTCAACTTCATAATCTAGGGCTTCTCCTATACTGCACTTGATCTAAACCCACCTTCATCTCACTTCATTAAGTCTAAGATCTCTAACCCACTAAGCACCACTATGATATCCTACACTCATCAATCTGGATCCTCATATAGTCATCAGAGCAATCATCCTTATCACTATCTCATTTATCCCACTCCTCATCATCACTATGAACATTTATGTTGCTTACTACAACCATCTCATTACCAGGAGTACCTCATTAACAATCCCTAAGACCATCCAATAGGCCACTCTTGGCAATAGGGCCTCTTGGAGCCAAGTCTGGAGAGGGAGGTTGGTAGCAAGTTTCATCTGCCAGACTTCAGCAGCAATTGTGGGGTTCAACTTGTGACAAAAAGTGTTGTCATTAATGTGTGAAGGCATATTGACAAGGAGTGCATTGATACTGCTGAGTTGAACCTGCCAATCCAAAAACAGAGTGTTCTCTTGGCAGGAATTGAGAGTATTGCTAAGGTGGAGTTCCCAGTCAGGTTGTAGCCAGAGGTCACAGATCTCAGTGATAAGATTATCAAAGGACAATGTTCCAAGAGTAGAGCAATGGTGTCAAACCATACCACAATGTGTGGGTCTTGAAGACCAAAAGACACCATCTGGACATATTCTGCGCTGTCTATTGCCTTGATCTTGAAGTAGGATCAGGAGCCTGCAATCCAACATCAAAGGACCTCTGGGGAGATTTCTCCAGGGGTCAACAATGGGCAATATTGGTTCTCAAAGAAGTAGGCATGGATTAATTGTGATCAGAATTGGAGTCAGAGTCAGAGTCAGAGTCAGAGTCAGAGAGATAGCAGGGGAAAGGGTAACCAGGCTCTGAGATAGAGGAGGGAAGAGAGGACAAGGAAGACAATGACAGGGGAGGGGGAACAGCCAGAGAAGGAAGGCAATGTTGGTTATTTCATATGCTTTACCACTTTCATTCAGCTTCCTCATTGCTCTCTGGACATGCTCACTCTCTACTTATATACATACTTATTACACATACCTTCCTCTTCTCCTCAATTCCTCAGACTTACATCCACATACACTCCAAGCACCCACCCACACTCCAGGACAATGCACATCCCTCTCTCTTATGGTAGTTGTTGTATTTAACCATTACACTCTCCACTACAACTCTACCAATATCTACTATATAAGATGGACACTCCATACATAAACTCCTCAGATGTCTCTCTACTAGTCTAAGTAAGTACCACACATCTTCTCCATCTTCCCCTTCTCACATAAAACCTGCAGCATACTCTTACCACATTACCCCACTACTCTGTGTTGGCAACTACTTACTCTTGCTGCAGATGTTGTTTGCACTGTTCTCCCCTCTGGGAGTTACCTACTTGCTCATGCTTTCCTATAAACTGTTGTTGCTTGCCTGCCCCAACCTGCATGCACAGGCAACACAAACAGAGATACAGTTTGGCAAAGTGGTAACAGTTAAAGAATTGATGATTCAAAAACAGTGGAACCCATGTGCAGCATGGGAACACCAAAAAGGGGCAAGGATGATTGGACTGGAAGAAAATCAAGACAGATGACTGTATAATGGTGGTCTAGACCAAATACAAGAGTAAAAAGGGAGAAACAGGATGGGAGAGCAGAATAAGGGATACTGGAGCCAGAAGGTCATGGTTCAAGGTCTTATATATGGTGAGAGTGTTGAAGATTCTCTTGTACATACTATACCTTTCATTCAGTTTCACTCCTTGCATGTACTCTTTACCTACTCATCATGTTACACTACTCACTCCTCAGACCACATATCCACTTCCACTCCAAGCCCCACTCACTTTACTGGGATGACATGCATCCCCACTATACATGGACATCCTTGTTCTTCACTATACATTCTCTGCTCCAACCTTGTAGAGCAACACTATATAAGATGTGCTACATTTACCTTACATCTCCTCAGATGTCTTACCACTGGTCTGAGTGAGTACTCTCATACCCCATATTATTCTCTTTCTCACACAACCTTGCAGCTCTCTACCTCTCTACTGCATGTGGCACCTTCTGTGTCCACATTACTCTTACTGCTGCAGATGTTATCTACTCTCCCCTTTGGGGATTACCTCCTTGTTGCTCACTTCATATAAACTGTTGTTGCTTGCCTGCCCCAACCTGTGTGTACAGAGAGCAGATGGAATGTGTTGGAGATTACAGTGATGTGCAACAGCAAAGGCATGACAGCACAATAGTGCAAATTGTGCAAATTGTGAGAACAGGGTGATTTGCATTGCTGCAATGGCAAGGTAGTAAGGGGTGCAGCATAGGCCACAGAGTGGGAGGAAGTGGCTGCAGGAATGGGTAAGTGGTGGGTAACAAAGAGTACATGGGGAGTACTCACTTAGACATTGTACAAAACATCTAAGGAGACTGTGTATGTGGGGAAGAAGTTTATGTAGTGTGCTTGGGATAGAGTTCAAGCAGAGTTGTGACTGTGTAATGTAAGAGTGCAGTAAAGATGATGTAAGTGGTGATAAAGGATAAGGTAAGGTAGGGGTGGAGAGAGAGATATAATAGGGATGTATGTATAGTATGTTAGAGGTTGCATGAACAAAATATGTACACTTTCCAACACAAATAGCATGATGTGCCACATGGACCTCTTGCAGGACTCATGGACAGTATGGATGGACCCTTTACTTACAGAAGATGGTTGTAAGTGGCATGGTTAATGATGCATTTGTTGGAATTGCAAACTGGCACATGCTGTAACCCCCCAGGCTTACTCATCATGATCCATCCCCCCAACATGTCATTCACCATGTCTGTCAGGACGCGTTATTTTTCTTTTCATTCTTATGATTTTCTTTTGTCTTATCGCTCAAGATCTATACTACATCTTATCTTATCCGATTAGATCTTTTGTGATAATCTATGACTCATTCCTTATTCATCATCAGGCTGCTTACTCTTTACTTATGACACATATTCCCACAGACACTTACAAATACTCTCACACTGACTGTGCAATGCTGCGCATTACTTACTGATCATTCTCACACATGCTGCGCATGATATCATGCTATCCTCTTTACTGTACTTCAAATGCCTGCCCTACAGTGACATATGCGGTCTGTGCGCACAGGCATTTACTATATATACTGTACTTCATAGTGTACTTGTTCCTTAGCTTAGTACTTCTGGGATATCCACTTCATAGCGAGTTAGTCCTTGCAAATACTATCATCCTTCCTCCATTCCTCTTCAATAGTCTACTGTGTGACCTCGCTAGTTGCGTCAGCCTCACAATGTCACTCACCACCATATGTCATACCATCAATCACTCCTATATCACATTCCTCCTTATATCCCCCATGCATTCCACCCACCCACACAGTATATAAGACCTCAAACTATGACCTGTCAGGGACCATCTCCTGTTTCGCTCTTCTATTGTGTTCCTCCTGTTCTACTTCCTGTATGTTGGTCTAGACCACCATTATACAGCCAAGTGTCTTGATTCATTTCTGGTCTGATCTTCCTTGTCTCCTTTTGAGTGTTCCCACACTGTGTGTGGGTTCCACTTTTTTTGAATCATTGACTCTTTGACTGTTATCATTTCACCAAACTGCATCTCCATTCATGTTGCCTGCCATTCCCTGCCATCCCACCCTTTCCATTATCATCCCACCCTCCCTCTTCCTCTTCTGCTCTCCCTACATCACAATATCACTATACCTCTTCTCTCTCCAATTTGGACTTAGACTCCAAGTGTCAGTTACCCATGCCTACTTCTTCAAGGACTGATCTCACTTGTTTTGAACAAACCTCCCTTTCAAAGCCACCAACATTGACACCCAGGGAGATCTCCTTGGGAATCCTTAGATGTTGGATTGCAGGTTGCTGAGCCTATTTCAAAATCAAGGCCATTGATAAGGCTGAACAGGTCCAAATGGTTTCTTTTGGACTCCAAGACCCATGCATCATGGTATGGTTTGATACCAACTGTTCTACCCTTGAATTGTTGTCTTTTGAACAATTTGTCTCCAAGATCCACAACCTGTGGTTTGAACCTGACTGGGAGCTCCACCTTAGTTATGCCCTTACTCAACTCTCATCAGGAAAACACTCTGTTTTGGGACTGGCAGGTACAATTCAATGGCATTAATGCACTCCTTGTCAACACCACTTCACACATCAGTGACAACACCTTTCACCCTAAACTCACCTCTGGTTTGAATCCTGCCATTGCCACTGAGGTCCAACATGCCAAACTCACCACCACCCTCCCCCTCCAAGAGTGGCTTCAAGAGGTCCTCCACATAGATCAGCAACACACCCAGCATGTCAATGACATCTCTCAACTCATGGCCATATCCAGACTTAAGCCTTCCACTCCCCACATACCTATGCTGTTGAACAAATCTACCCCTTTGTCAAGCCAGAGTAACCAATCAACACAACTCTAAAGGACCATCCCTAAGCTTACCAGCACCAAACATGACCTCCTCACCAAACACAATGGGTGTTTCAAGTGTTGCAAGTTCTATGCAGGTCACCATTTGAATGTTTGCCCCAATGACCACCCTACCACAGAGCACTACAAACCCCTCACAGAGAACATGGTGCTTGCCTCCTCTCACATTCAACCTCACATGATCATTGCCACCATCCTCCCTGCCACTGCAGATTACACCTCTGGGGTTATCCTACCCAGATCCAATGATCCATATGATGATGAGTGTGTCCCTGTTTCAATTTCTTGTCTCTTTCCACCATTACATACCAAATCCTTGTTATGGTGATGCCACATTGACAGCCCTATTTCTTCCCACCACCTGATGGCCCTTATTGATGATGGCTTGCAGTATGTTCTAATCCATGAATCTCTAGTCGAAGCACTAGGATTATGCATATGTAGGCTGCATACTCCTGTCCCCTTGGGGTCTGCATTCACATTGTCAGACACTACCATTCCCTCCTCACCTGATGCATGTGTGACCCACTGGGTCAAATTGTCTTTGTATTCCCTAGATTTCTCATATTGTTCTTGCACTGTGCATGCCCTAGTGGCCCCATCTTTGTGTATGCCCATCATACTGGGTGGGCCTTTTCTTTCTCATAATCACATTGTCATTGATCATGAATTGTGCACCTGCATACCAAAAGGCACACAATGTTATGAGGCACTTGCCTAGGCACCTCATAACAGTTTTCTTTTTCTTTTTTCTTATATTTCACTTACTATAAGCATAGTATTAACTACAGCAGTGAGCTTAGCTCCTACTTATAGTAAGGACTCATTTTCTTTTCTCTTTTATAGTACTTAAGTATTTACATACTTAAGTGTGAGCATAGCTCCAAGTACTATAAAAGACTTATCTGTTTCTTTTATCTTTATTTATTTATTTAAACATTTACTTGCTAAGGACTATCACTATGCAATTAGCAAGGACTCCTCTTTCTCACCTTTGTTTATCTTTGTTTACCTCTTGTTCATTTCACACTTGTGGCTAAGCCACTTACTATAATCATGGACACATCTTAGGTCATGTGACTTTGTTGATTGCTGTGCAATCATCATTGATCCATGAACCTTATTTACTTGTACTATCTTTAGGACTCTAGTTTTGTATAAGTAGTTGAAAGACTGGTGGTCTTAAACCCCAGTCTTGTCAACTTCACAATCTAGGGATTTTCCTATACTGTGCTTGACCTAAGCTCATTACAAACTTGCCTCACTCTAAGCGTCACTAAGACATCCTAAACTCATCACTCTGGATCCTCATTTAGTCATTGGCAGTATCATCCTCATCACTATCTTGTTGATCCCTCTCTTCATCATCATCAGGAACAGTTATTATGCTTATCAAGTGCATATCAATTACCTTATTACCAGGGGTATTATTATTTCAGACCTTCCCTAAGACTGTCCATTAAGCCACTCTTAGCACACAATATGATCTGCTCCATGACTTGGATGATGATGATCCTTCTCTGCCCCTGCAGACCCCATTTATTGATCATCATCCAGCAGTTCTCAAGGAACTCAAAGACCATTTGATCATGCATCACACTAGAACAGAACATACTTTCCTAGACATTCATCCACCTGTTGTGGCTGCCATCCAGGCATGCATCTCTTCTCTTACCAATGTGGAGTGCCTGTCCATGCATGCAGATCAGCTCTCCAAGCTCAATCATCATATGAAGTCAAAAATTACTGACTGTTTTCCCTCTGACATCCCACATGTCAATGAGCTCCCCACAGATATCTACCATCACATCACCCTCAAAGAGACAGATGTTGAGGGCAAGAGTTGAGAGATGTCCACTGTGCCAAGGATGGCAGAGGCAAGGTGTCCCCAGCTGTGTGGTAGTGCTTTGAACATGAGGAAGCAGAGGTGTTGGTCAGACACATGCACTCTTGTGCCCATGCAAATATAAAGATGCCTGGCACACCTTAATTGATCAGCATATTTAAGCCAGTTGGATTTGCCCATCCTCTAGTCAACATTGCTCACCAGCTTTCATCATCCCCAAGGCCAACCCCACTGTCTTACCTCACTGGGTTTGTGTGTGCAGGATATGGAGGACAACAATAGAAACCATGTATACAATTGAGGCTAGGTATGAGACTCCTAAGAGCCAGTAAATGCAGGGCAGAGGCATCTGCAGCAGAGTGTGTAAGTGATCACCAGCACAGTGAGGTGCAGTGATGTGGTTTAAGTACACTGCAGGGTTGGTATGAGAGAGTATAGGAGTGGGATGAGAGAGGTACTCACTCAGACTGGGTGTAAGACATCTGAGGAGTATGTATGTAGTGTGCCTATGTTATATACTGTGTTGTGGTAGAGTTATAGTGGAGAGTGAAGTGCATAAGAACAAGGACTACTTAATGAGGTGCAACACATGTTGTATGGAGTATGAAGTAGAGTGTGAGTCCTTGGAGGTGTGGTGAGTGGTTCATAAGTGATCCAAGGAAGAGGATGTGATGTGATAAGTTGAATGAAATGTATGTGCATGTACCAATCTAACAGCCCCCCTCATTCAACAAAATGGCAGTGACGAGTCTGAGGGCAGTGTGTTGTGACTCAAAAGCAATGTGCGATAGTGGTTTTGTGAGGGTGTCAGCAACAATGGAAGCAGATGGAAGGTGGGCCAAAGCAACATCACTGTGGGCAACACTTTCCTGGACATGGTGATGTTTAATGTCCATGTGCTTGGTGCCCTTGCCAACAACAGGATTGTGTGCCAGATTGATGGACCCCTTGTTATCACCATAGATAATGAGGGGTTTGGTGAATGGGAACCTGAGTTCTAGGCTGAGGAACCAGTACCAAGTGGCCTGCATCACAGCCTGAGACAGCACAACATACTCAGCTTTGGTGGAGGATAAGGCAATGACACACTGCTGATGTGACATCCAAGAGATAGCACTGCTGCACTGGAAGAAAACATATGCACCCATGGAGTGTTGATCATCAATGGATGCACCCCAGTCAGAGTCAGAGTGGGTGGTGATGTCAGTGCCATCTGCACCATGGTAAAGAAGGTGAAGTCCCAAGGTCCCAGTGAGGTACCTCAAGATGTGTTTGGTGGCTGTCATGTGCTCTGGTGCAGGGTTAGAGGTGTAACATGCCAGTGTGTTGATGGCATAGGCAATGTCTGGACAAGACACAACTGCCATGTACATGAGGCTTCCAACCACTTGCTGGTAGAGCAACCTCAAAGATGCACTGGCAATGCCTGTGAAAGACCAGAGGGCAAGAGATGGGGGAAACGGTGTGGCAACCAAGTTGCAACCAGTGAGCCTGAAACAATGAACAATGCTTGAAATGTAGTGTGATTGGCATAGGGACACCATTTTGTGTTCATGATCACATACTACCTTGAGGCCTAGATACACCATCATTTCTCCAAGGTCAGTCATGTCAAATGTGGCCAAAAGTGTGCACTTGAGTGTGAGGACTTCATCAAGGTCACTTCCAAATATTGTGATGTCATCCATGTAAAGTACCAGACACAAGAAATGGCCCTCTCTGCCATGGACATACAGGCCACCATTGGAGGATATGCAAGTGAGATTTAAGGTGTTGAGGGAGGTGTCTGTTTTGGTGTTCCATTGCTGCACAGCTTGCTTTAAGCCATAGATTGACCTGTGAAGGTGGCATACTTTGTTTGTGAGTTTGGGGATTTTGAAACCACTGGGTTGTTGCATGTACAATTATTCGCTGACATTGCCATTCAGAAAGGTGCTTTTGACATCCATGGAGTGAATATGCCAGTTGTGAGTGGTGGCGAGGGCAAACAGGAGCTGCAGTGACTCAAAGTGCACAACTGGTGAGAACACTTCATTGTAGTTGATGCCATGAACCTGTTTGAACCCTTTCACCATGAGCCTTGCATGGTAGCATCCATTCTTTTTCAATTTGGAGACCCATTTGTTGGGTATTGCTGTGTGGCCAGGTGGCAGGTCCTCAAGCATCCAAGTGCCCATGCTCTTGAGCATGTCAAGTTCATGCTCACATGCAGCTTCCCATTCTGCCACATTGGGTGATGCATGGGCTTCACATAGTGTGAGTGGGTCACTGGATGATGCGGCAACAGCCAGTAGTGCCAATAGCAAGGGAGTGGTGCCAGGTGATTTGAGTCCATCACTCTCACTCTCTGATGGATCCTGTAGTATGTCAGCATAGGCACATGCACTGTATGTGCTATTGCTGTATTGTGCTGGCTGCTGTGTGACACATCTGGAATGCCATGGCAGTGGAGTTGGTGTTGTCAGGCCACTATTATTTTCCCTATTTTTCTCTTCATTTTCCTCTATTTTCTTATATTTATATTGTCATAGATCTTATAATTGCTCCTGATCTATCAAGGCAATTCCCATGGTCATGCATTCCTTTTCTTCATCTTTATCAGCCAATGATGTGTATGTCATCTGATCTCTGATTGGTCTGTTCTATATTTAGTTATGACTCATTCTTCTCACCATTACTGCACATGCTCACCAATTCTTACACCTGCTGTGGAGTATCACCAATCACTCCCACAATTACTGTGGAGCCTCAGTCAGCACTTACGCATCCCCTCTATTATTAGGTATGATGTCATTACTTTACTTTCTCATTCTCTGGCCCTATACTGTACTGCATGATCTGTGCACAGTCTAGGACACTATATATACATGGGAATCCTAGCAGTTTATTCCCCAGTTCTGATCATCTGGGATATCTGCTAGGTACAGTAGCATCTCTTCTTTCTTGTTCTACTTTACTGATTATATATCTGGGATATCCACTAGTCTAAGCATGATTGTCCTTCAGTTGTTTTTAGTCTTTTCTTCAGTTGTTCAGCTTTGACATAGCATTGGCCTCACAGGTGTGATGGAGTCCACAGGTGCAGGGGTGCCAGTTGGTGAGGATGGTGGTGGAGCCAGGGTGACCAGGCTCAGCACTGAGTAAATGGGTTCCAACTTGCCAGATAGAGTGATATGGCATGTGCAACCACAACCTGTGTCAGCATCATACCCAGTGCAAGGAATAACAACTGCTGGCATGTGATCTGTGAACTGCGTTGCACATGTTCACATGGGTATAGGTGGTGCAACAGATGGTGGGGTGACTGGGAGTGCAGGTCTGTGCATGTGCAGAGGTGATGCAGGCATCACAGTCGGTGCTGGAGGTAGAGTAGGAGTGAGGATAGCATTGATTGATGCTTCTGGTGCCATTGAGGTGTTATTGTGAGACACAGGGGCTGTGAAGGGTGTAACCAGTGCATTGTCATCTGAGTTGCTGTCTGACTTGGAGTCTGAAGGTGGTGGCAGAAGTGATGCTGGTGAAATGGGAATCACAGGAAGAGGTTGTGGACAAAGTGGAAAAATCGACTCATTGAAGACTGCATTGCAAGAGATGACAGCCTGGTGTGTTGCATGATCCCAGAACTGCCAGGCTTTAGTTGCAGGTTCATACCCAATGAACACCATTTGTTTAGTGTGGGGCTCAAGCTTTGTATGCCACTCAGCTGGAGTCCTGACATATGCGAGGCAGCTGAAAGCACAGAAGTACAAGATGTCTGGGATGGTGTTGGTCCACAGGAATGAGGGGGTAGCCCATTGTTGTGCACATTGCAGGGTGTGGTTATAAGTGTGTACTGTGGTTTGAAGTATGTACTCCCATAAGCCCTCACTCATGTTGGTGTTGTGCATGAGGGAGAGCATAGAGTTGATTATTGTGTGGTTCCATCTTTCAGCATGCCTGTTTTGTGCTGGAGAATATGGGGCTGTGAGTTGATGCATGGTTCCAGCAAGCTTAAGCCTGTTTTGTATTGTGGAGTTGACATATTCCCCCCCATGGTCACTCTGGAGTATCTTGAGTTTTCATTCTGTTTGAGTCTCAGCCCAAGAGAGGAAGACCTCCAATGCCTTTGAAAAACCATCTTTGGATGCAAGCACATAAGCAACAGCAAAACCAGAGTGGTCATTGAGGAACAATGTGAAGTAACATGAGCCTTGCAATGATGAAGTGTGTAAAGGTCCAACAAGGTCTGAGTGGATGAGATCCATTATGTGTGTGGCATGTTTTGTTGATGCATGAAATGGTTTTTGTGCAAGCTTTCCCACTGTGCAAGCACTGCAGGGTTTGTGAACTGGTAGTGATGAAGTATCTGCATCGAATCCATTGATGTTTTCACCATTTCACAACTGAAGTAGTAGCGAGTGAGGTGCATGGGCAATACAGTGGTGCCATGTTTTGTATGACAGTTTCGATATGTCAAGAGAGGCTAGGGATGAGCTAGGGATGATGTTGAGTGATAGCCAATATATTCCATTGTGGGGAAGCCCAATTGTGAGTGTGGTGTTGTCATTGTAGATTCAGCAATTTTTTGATGTGTATGTCACCTGTAATCCTTTCACTGTGAGTTGTGGTATCAAGATGATATGGGAGTTGGCGCATGGGGCATATAGAACATGTTGAAGTATAATTTTTTGTGCTTGTCCATCAACTCCTGTAGTTGCTTCAACAGTCCCTATACCAAGGTAGTCCATTGTATTGTTGTCACCTAGTCTGATAGTTCCTGGTGTGTTTGAAACAGATCCTTCAACAAAGTTGGTGGGATGTGGACTTATGTGATCACTTGCCCTGCTGTTGAGCACCCAGTTGTTCTGCACGTCAAAATAGAACAAATTTGTGGGCTTAGTAGCCATCATATTCAAGGTGGAGGTATGGGAGGTGGTGTCAGGCTTCGTTTATGGAGCATTTATTCCTTTCTTTATTCTTTTACTTTTCTTTTACTTTTACTTTTGATTAGATAAGATTAGATCTTCTTTCCTTTCAGTCTATCAGATCTCATCTTATCTTTATCTACTTACCTTCCTTTTACTGCTTCTCTTCTGGATGCGCCCATGCTGTGCATGATGTCATTACTTACTGCGAGTTAGTATTGCAGCTTACCTGCCCTAGAGTACTGCGCTGGTCCATGTGCGCTTTACCTTAGTATATAAGTAGCTGTAGTATTATGAATATACTCCAGCTTGTTATGGCTGGCAAATCCTATTCTTTGGAGTGATCCTTAGTTAAGTGCGCACCGGTCTCCCTTATGGGATATGTAGGACTACCGTCTTACAGGTGGAGGGTCAACAACAACAGTAGCAACAACAGATGACTTAGCAAAATTCCCTGCCCCCTTTTCCTTCTTCTTCTCTGGGTGAAGTATCCAACAAAAGTCATCTGAGTGTCTGCCAGGACCACATTTTGTACAGGTGTAACAGTTCAGCTTGGGTTTCCCACCTGATGTGAAACTGGAAGGATTGGGAGTGAATGCATTTGTAGCAGAATAGGTCAAGGCTGCATGTACTGGTGCATGTTGTGCAACTGAGAGTATGGAACCAGAGGTTCCAGTGAGGCAATTGGCTTCATCAATGATGCACACATGCACATCTTCTGGGGTAACATCATTGAGGGAGTCGTTACTAGTGATGAATGCTGAGACTATGTTGGACCAGGATTCTGGTAGTGCAGTTAGCATAATGATGGCAAACTCATTGTCACTCAATGTTTGTCCACAGTCCACTAGCTGAATGTGCACAAGCTTGAGGGTGTTGATTTGTGTTTGGAAGGAAGAGTGGGAGTTGAATTTGAAGGTCTGGATTTCCTGCAGTTTTGAGAATGTTGCAACTGCACCCAGGGTGCCATATTTGGTTTTCAGGATGCTCCAGTTGCACGAGGTGGTGTTAGTGTCAAGGACTAAGTGGGTGTGGGTTGTGCTGACATATAGGCCTATGTAGGCTGTTGCTAGATTGTCATCATCATCCCATTTAGCTCTTTCTTCTTCATTGAGGACATCAGATTTGTCGAAGTGTACAGTGGTTTTGACTTCACTGCTGGCTGAGGTTTCTGTGTCCATGATTTTTTGGTACTTTGGGGTAGGTTTGTCAGTTATAACAACCTTCCATGCACCCATGATGAGTAGTGCATGTTTGACTAAAGTTGTCCATGTCTTGTAGTTTGAGGAACCATCAAGAGGAGGAATGTTGGTTTTTGGGAGAGTGGCAGCTTCAGTGAGGGTGGCTGTGCTGAGGATGAATAATATGAGTGTGATGCAAGTGATGTTGCCTCCTGTGTGCTGGGCAGGGCCCATAACCTGTGCATGCAGGATATGGAGGACAATGATAGAAACCATGTATACAATTGAGGCTAGGTATGAGACTCCTAAGAGCCAGTATGTGCAGGGCAGAGGCATCTGTAGCAGAGTGTGTAAGTGATCACCAGCACAGTGAGGTGTGGTGACGTGGTTTAAGTACACTGCAGGGTTGGTATGAGTATAGGAGTGGGATGAGAGAGGTACTCACTCAGACTGGGTGTAAGACATCTGAGGAGTATGTATTTAGTGTGCCTATGTTATATACTGTGTCATGGTAGAGTTATAGTGGAGAGTGAAGTGCATAAGAACAAGGACTACTTAATGAGGTGTGACATGTGTTGTATGGAGTATGAAGTAGAGTGTGAGTCCTCAGAGGTGTGGTGAGTGGTTTGTAAGTGATCTGAGGAAGAGGATGTGATGTGATAAGTCAAATGAAATGTATGTGCATGTACCAATCTAACAGGGTTAACAACTACTGACAACTCAACACAAATACTGTCCCAGATACCTTCCCCTTGCCTTGCATTGACAACATTCTGTCCAACTACACCAAAGGTGTCATCTGGGGTAACATCCATATGACAAATTCCTTTTTTCAGACTCATGTCCACCCTGACGACATCCACTTGATGGCTGTTGTGACTCCCTTTGGTCTCTATGAATGGCCTGTCATGCCTATGGGGGGCCACAATGCTCCTGCTACACACCAATGTCATGTGACTGCCACCCTCCACCCTCTCCTCAGTGTCATTTGTCACATATACTTTGACAATATCATAATTTGGTGGTCATCTCTCATCAAGCACACCCACAATGTCCAGACAGTCCTCCAAGCTCTCTGGGATGCTCACATCTACTGCTCTGCTAAGAGGACCTCCCTTTTCTGCAACACTGTTAAGTTTCTTGGACACACCATCTCTTCCCATGGCATCAAAGCAGACACTGACAAAGTCAAATGCATCCTTAACTGGCTGTCACTGCACAACTCAACTGACATCCACACTTTTCTTGGTCTTGTCTGCTACATTGCATCATTTCCCCCTCAACTCACTGAGCACACTCACCTCTTGACCCCATTAATTACAAAGGATGCTGACCTCCATTTCCCAGTGTGGACCTCAGCTCACAAGGCAGCCTTTCAGGCCATTAAACAATTGGTCACTAGCCATGACTGCCTCACAACAATCAAGCATGATGAACCAGGTGACAACCATATCTTTGTCACCTGTGACACCAGTGAATGGCATACTGGTGCTGTCCTCTCTTGGGGCCCTACTTGGGAAATGGCCTGCCCAGTTGCTTTCAACTCTGGCCAACTCACTGGGGCTGAGCTCAACTACCCTGTCCATGAAAAGGAGCTCCTGGCTATCATATGCACACTCAAGAAATGGCATGCTGACCTTCTTGGGTCTCATTTTACTGTTCACACTGATCACAGAACCCTAGAAAACTTCTTTACCCTGCACAACCTCTCTCACTGCCAAAGCCATTGGCAAGAATTCTTCTCCCAATATGATTTCTCCATCCATTATCTCACAGGCCCCAAAAACATGTGGCAGATGCTCTTTCCCACCTTCTGGTGTCCACATGTTCCCCTTCCACTTCACTCATTGCCACAGTCGGCCTTTTGCTCAGTCATCACAACCCCCCCCCCTGCCACCATCACCTCCCTGTTCCAAATCTCCTCCAATGACTCCCCCCTGTCACAAATCTGCACCAGTTACTCTACCAACCAATTTTCCCTCCACCTCCTTCACAACCTCTCCAGTCTTCCCAACACTGCCTCCTGTGATGGTCTCCTCTACCTCAATGACCATCTGGTAACCCCCTGTGTCAGTAGCATCTGCCAAGAGCTTCTCACCCTGGCCCACAATGCTCTCAGACATTTTGGCATGGACAAGTCTTACACTGCCCTCTGATCCAGGTACTATTGGCCTCACTTGCACACCAACCTCAAACAGGGATATGTCCCTTCTTGCTCTGCTTGTCAACATAACAAATTGCACAGATCCAAGCCACCTGGTCCACTGCACCCCTTGCCCATCCCTGAACACTGTGGCAACAGTGTTGCCATCAATTTTATTGGCCCTCTCCCAGAGGACTCAGGATTCAACACCATTGTCACCATGACTGACCATTGATATATGCTGTGGCAGGATGATGGCAGAATCTACTATCATGACCACAACAATTGCTGAGGGATGCAGGTCATAAGATCCTCTAGACACCAAAGTAGTAGAAGTTAGTAGTTAAGTGCAATTATTGTGATGCAATGGGGCAACAAAGAGGGAGATATCACACAGATTTGACATGATAATCACAATAATGATCATGTAGTTAGTAGACACAATGCAACACAGATGCAACACAATGGAGAACTCAATGCAATGCAAAGGAGAATGCAATGCAATAATAAATGTGGCTTACAGGACACATGCATATTCTTGACAGTGAGACATGTGGAGGGAAGAGCAGAACACTTTATCACAAGCTGACTTGAATGGGAGAAGAGAGACAAATCATGGGTGGGGGGAATCTGTTCCTTTCTGACAGACAATGTGCCATCTAAATACAAGTCTAGCTCCAAGGTTGGAGCACAACAAATCAAAACAGAAAATTTACAACATAGGGTCAATCATAGGAATATTTGAAATGAGGTGGAATCTGGATGTGAACAAATGAAATATCATACTATAATGGATGAGCAAAATAGGAAAAGCACTGATCACACCAAATGCTGACCTTGCAACTCATGACTCCATGGACCACATCTCAGCCTATACACCTTATCAATCCTGCTCCTTGTTGGCCAAACCCAGTATTGTATTCTGATGCCTACACAAATGGGCAATTGATGCAACAGTGGATGATTGTCATGTGTGGCACATTAATGTCACTGTGTTCACCTGATGTCACTGATGGTCATTTTCTGGCATTACATGCATGTGATGCTCATCACTGTCTTGGCACCAACATCCACATCCTCCCTACCCACACTGACATCACCACTGAAGATTTTGCACACCTTTTTTTTGACCATTGGTTTTGTGAGAATGGCCTCCCCCTCAACATTGTTTCCGACCACAACAAGCTCTTTATCTCTTGCTTCTGGCATGAACTTCACCACCTCACTGGTGTCAAGCTCTGTATGTTGTCTGCCTTCCACCCTCAAACTGATGGTGCAAGTGAACATACTGACCAGACCATCCTCCAATCCCTTCATTTCCACATTGACCATGAACAATGTGGATGGGTTCATGCTTTACCATGGGTGCATTATGATTTCATGTCCACCATCCATACCTCCACCAGATACACCCCTTTCCAGCTCAACCTTGGCCATGAACCTCACCTCATTCTGCCTCTCATCTGTCCCTCTCCTTCCACCCCACAACCTCCCACTCACACTTTTCTTGCTCAACTCCACCTTGACCTTGTGGAGGCCAAAGACAATCTTATTGCCACCAAGCTCCATCAAGTGGAATTTGCCAATCACCACCACAGTCCCAAGCATGTCTATCAAGTCAGTGACTGTGTCCTTCTCTCCACACACAACCACCACCACCACCACCACAAATTTCAAGCTCTAGACCCATCCTGTGTTGCCAAGTTCATGCCTCACTGTGATGGCCCATACACCATTCTTATCACCCACCCCAAAACCAGTCCTTATACACTCAACTTGCTGGCACATAGCAACATTTTCCCCACCTTCCATTCTAGTGCTTTACAACCTTTCATCAATGCCACCCCATCATCAAACACCACCAGCACACTACCATGCCCCACACTGAATCCCAATGGCCAATGCAAGACCAATGCTACCACCAATGAATGCTACCATGGCCACAGCTGCCAATACCTCATCTGATGGAAAGGCTGGGGACTGGAAAACCCCCAATGGCTCCCAGGCCACATGCTCATTGATACCCTGGCCCCCATTGCATGGCTTGCCTGCAGTGTCTCATGAAACTTTTTTCCTGGCTCTCCTTTTTCTCCATTTTTTATCTTTTCTTCTTTTTTATTTTTTACTTTTATTTTACATCTCTTATATTTCTTTAATCTGGGGAGGAGTGTAACCCCCCAGGCTTACTCATCATGATCCATCCCCCCAACATGTCATTTACCATGTCACTCACCACCATATGTCATACCATCAATCACTCCTATATCACATTCCTCCTTACATCCCCCATGCATTCCACCTGCCCACACAGCATATAAGACCTCAAACTATGACCTGTCAGGGACCACCTCCTGTTTCACTCTTCTAATGTGTTCCTCCTGTTCTACTTCCTGTATGTTGGTCTTGTCTGCACAGGAATGAGCCAATGGTGGTGGAAAGGAAGAGCATAGTGGTGATTGCAGCAGTGAGAATGTGGTGGTAGTGGGTGAGGCAATGGCCCCAGAGCATGGTAACTGCTAAGAGTGGCCTATTGGACGGTCTTTACAGAGAATCTAGAATAGTACTCCTGGTAACAAGAGTTTGGATATTGGCTTGATGGACGTAATAGAGATTCCAGATGACGATGAAGAGTGGAATCAATGATATGGTTATGAGGATAATTCCACCAATGACGATACGGGGATCCAGTTTTACTTAGTGTAAGATGTCTTTTAGTGATTTTAGAGTTCTTAGACTTAGTTCTTAGAAGAGTGAGGTTATAGCGAGCTTAGATCAAGCGCAGTATAAGGAGAAGTCCCTAGATTGCGAAGTTGACAAGACTGGGGTTTAAGACCACCAGTCTGTCAACTATTTATACAAGACTAGCGATCTATCTATAGTAAAGTTGCGCAGTAATGTGCAGTAAGTAAACGATAATGCGCAGTAAAGCGCAGTAAGTAAATGATAATGCGCAGTAAAGCGCAGTAAGTAAATGTTCATGTGATATAAGTGGCTCAGCCACAAGTGTGAAATGAACATGAGATAAACAAAGGTAAATAAAGACGAAAAAAGGAAGTCCTTGCTAATTGTATAGTAATAGTCCTTAGCAAGTAAATGTTGTAATAAATAAAGAAAGATAAAGAGAAAAAGATAAGTCTAGTATAGTACCTGGAGCTAAGCTCACACTTAAGTATGTAGATACTTAAGTACTATAAAAGAGAAGAGAAATTGATGAGTCCTTACTAAGTAAAGTGGAGCTAAGCTCACACTTGTAGTAATAATACTACACTTTACTAGTAAGTAAGAAAAGAAAAAGAAAAAAAGAAAACGTTATGAGGTGCCAAAGCAAGTGCCTCGTAACAGTAACATGGTTAGACATTTCAGAGAATGTCTAAGAGTGGTAGAAAGTGGGGGAGTGAGTTTATGTAGTGTTAGTGAGTTAGAGTTCAAGTGGAGTATGTAAAGTGGGCTTTCATAGTGTGTTACAAGAATGTGTTTGTAGTGGTGTAAGTGGGTTAGATAAGATGTAATAAGGACATGTGTTAGCTTGTGTATAGTAAAGCTGAACAACATTCACAGATATTCCAACAGGTCTAGACCACCTTTATACAGCCAAGTGTCTTGATTCATTTCCAGTCCAATCTTCCTTGTCTCCTTTTGAGTGTTCCCATGCTGTGTGTGGGTTCCACATGCATGACTTACTACTTCCTTTTTAGGCAACTCGGCAGAAGCCAATGTGCATGCAAACTTTCGTCTCTCTGCAGAAAACATATGATTACAGCTGCTTTTTCAATTACTCCACTACTATACAGTTCTAAGCCACAGGTAGTCTGTTTAGCCAACCTATGATAGCTTGCCTTTTTTTTTTCTCAGTGTTTGTGTTGTTTTTGAGACTGAATGTATTTTGTCCTTGTTCTTAGGATGTCTTTTTGGTGTTTCTTGTGCAGAAGAACACCTGTTTTATATAACCTTTGTTATTGCAAAAGCATTGTGGGGGGAATCATGATGAGGGGATCATGATGAGTCAGCCTAGGGGTTACACTCTCTCCATATACTGCACATACCTGCTGCCCAAGCTGGTCCCAGCTTAATCTTCCTCATCACTAGGCACAGTCCCATGTAGTTTGTTGTCCCAATCAACATTAATGTAGCCCTCAAGGTCACCAACCAACTTCTCTGAGATTGTACAACACCAAATGGCAAGACTTTGTAATGTGCTGCCTGTTTGCACAGGCCATGACAGGCAACTATGAGCAAGAGTAATGTGTAGAGGTACTCCCAGCATGGGAGGACTAAGAGGAGCATTGCTGCAGTGGTAGTAAGTAATGTGGACAACAGTGAGTTGCCACAAGGTAAGAGGTTAGAGCCACAAGGTTTGTGAGACAAGGTTAGGATAAGATGTAGGAGTTGAGTACTCACTCAGTGTCTGTAAGATGACGACTGAGGAGTAGTTGCATAGTGGTGTGCATCTTATATAGTGGAAGGAGATAAAGTTAAGGGGGAGCTTGTAATCTGTAGTACAAGGATGCCCATAAGTATGAAGGACATGCATTGTCCAGAGTACAGGTGGTGTGGGAGGAAGGAAGAATCCCGAGGAGTTGTAATGATGCAACAATGTGTCAAGAGTAGGTAAAGTGTAAGTGCCAGTGAAGGGATAGGAATGCCAAACGAAAAGGAAGAAATAAGGAGAGTATTGATGACATACAGTAGATATTCAACACTGTCAGCACTTTGCTCCTCTATACAAGCCTTGAGGACATTGCTGAGATCTTTTCCTTCCTCTTCTATCCAATGGTAGCAGTTGACATTCCAGAGCCCAAGTTCTGTAAGCTTAGGAAAAATAAACTGGGTAGAATTCTCCTTCATATCAGAGTCAGAGGTGTCATCATTGATCTTTGCAATCAGAGCCATTGGAAGTCCATATGTGGCCTGATCCTGGACACAGAGTGTTGTGACATCAGGAAAACATTGGGAGATGGCTTTCCATTGTTTGCTACTAATACCAACAACAAGGCCAAGGGAAGACATGGACAGCCCCTACATGTACTTCAGATCAAAAAGTTGGGATAATACTGCTATGTAATCCAGTATGCATTGCAACCAACTAGTGTCATAATCAACCCATGAAAAGTAGAGGCTGACTGCTGGGTCACTTTCAAGAGCCAAAGAGACAGGATACTTTTGATCTTTGTCAATGTTGCAGTACAAGCTTTTGACTTGAATGATCACATCTGAGATAAATATAGCAATCAACACAGACCAGAGGCTGTTGCTGATATTGTTGTGAATAGTGTGATGACTGAGGAAAGACACTATGACATGGAAGTTGCTTGGAAATGCAGAAGCACAAACAGCTAACTTGACCCATGCCATCAGTGGTATTGAGAGCACCCTCAACAGCCAGATGCATGAATTGTGTAGGCCATTGTATGTGAAGTCAGATAGAGATGGGAGGGAAATAACCTCCTCTTCAGTTTGGTTCATTATAGGACAGATGGGGTCATTGAAATCAAAATATGGAGCAGATATAGGGTCAGTGAGGGTAACATTTTGGAGGCAAGGTGACCTTAGTAGTTCAAAAAGTGAGGAGCAGGAGAGACTGCTCTTTCTGAGCTGGTACTCTTCTGGATACTTAATATACAAAGATATGAGGTTGTCAAAGACTGGTAAATCCAAAGAAACATAACAGCAGTTGAGGGCAAGGCATCACAGACAAGGGGTGCAGTTTCCAAGAAAATTGCTGCCCAGTAGAATGGTATTATCCAAATCTGAATTGCAGCACAGCTCAAGGGATTCCAAGAATGGAGTTTTCACCTTGAACAACTCAGAGAGGGCTCTGAAAAGATCCAGCAACATGCTGATAAATGCATCCTTTGCATGATGGATGTGTTCTAGGACCATTCATGCCCAAAGAGCATCATTTGACTTTTCAACAAGCACTGATAATTCCGAATGATGCAAAATAGTGATAGGGGATTGCTTGGAATGAGAAAGGCATTCCACAGTCCATGATGGGAGTGAAGAGACATCCTTGCCCCACAGACTAGGATTCTGGAGAGCAACCTGCCACCAATGGTGACAGACATGAGTAATCTTGATCCAGCCCAAGTTGGGTGATTTTGACTCCTTGCTGTTGAACAGCATTAGAGTCAGCTTGCCATCAGGGATATCTATGTGTTGCTTGATGATGTGATCATCTCCAGGGAGTCATGGCATGTCTATTTCTGATAATATTGAAAATATCTCATAGAGGATATCTTCTGGAAGTTGTGCCACTGGAGACAAGGTGTTGTGTCCAAACTGTGAACCTGATATGAATAAGTTCATTTAGGTCATTATGAAACCTTTGACAAGCCATGAACAAGTCTGTGCTGCTGGAGGCTGAAATACTATTCATGTGCATGCTTGTGAGTCACTTTGGCAACTGAGTCAAAGTGCTGTAAAGGACCTGGATTAGCTCTGTTAGGGATTGAGATCATGCAGTTATGTTTCATTTTTCTTTCCATCTATTTCTCAAATGTTCTGCTCCACTCACACATGATAGTGGAGTTGCAAAGGGGCTGTAACCCCCCTTACTGTACTTGATGTGTTTCATAATGCTTCTCTGCAGCAGCTACAGAAGTACTATATAAAGGACTTACTATACATACATTGAGGAAGAGTAGCTCAACCTCTTTCATTTCCTATCGTCTTTGTGCTTGCGCAATTACCACTTTTATCTTGGTGTTTGTCTTGAAGGTTTCAGTAACCTGAACATATAGGTGTTTGGCTGTTCATGCACACTAAACCCTAACATTAGGTTAAGCTCCCTTTACTTCAACACAAACCAAACCTGGCTCCCCCATACCCAAATCCCTTACCCCCTAGGTTCCGTCTTCTCAGAAACAACAATGTTGTCTATGACAGATGCCCTGTTGAATACTTGGGCCTCCATACATGGAGAATAATCAGAACAGATGTCCATCTGGACAGTTCAGGAACAGAAGACCCTGATATCTCAGTTGCTAGTGTATGAGCATACACCTTTGACCCTATCACTCACACTCAAACCAACATCCCACTTCTGGACAGTATTATGACTACCCCCAGTATGGTCCCTGCATCCCTTCTCCCCATCCCCTTTTCTGCACCACCAGAACTCTTCCCACATCCAGAATTAGAAGACGTCAATATGACTTCTACTACTCCCAAATTGCAATTTTTGAAGATCAACAAACCTACTAAGTTTGATGGAAGTTGTGAGGCCGACGTTTGCCAGCAAGGTCACACAATGTATAAGAGAAGGATAGAGCTAACAAAGGGATGAGATCACGCTTGTGCAAACGGATATCCCAGATGTATTCAGCTGGAGAGTAACTACGATACAGCTGAAGTATATATACTAAAAGGAACCTGCACACAGACCATGTATGTACTGTAGGGCAGGCGTATCATAAAGGAATGCACAGCATTCCTGTGAACGATCAATAAGCAACTTGCACAGCATCAGTAAGGATGCGCAGCATCTGTGAGAAGCTCTGTAAGCGACTGTGAGAATATATGTCATATACGTATAGTAAACAGTCCGATGACGAAATGGAAATGAGTCATACGTAATCGTGATAAGATCTACATGATCTGATAAGATATCTTGTGTAGATCTTGAGCGATAAGGATAAAAGAAATTGTATAATTAAAAGAAAAATAAATGCGTCCTGACAAATACCCCCTCTTTTAGGGCGAGATGACTCGACAAGCATATGCAATTCCTGTGGAGCCAAATCCCTGTTCTCCTCGACTAGTATCATCCAGTGATTTGACTTCAAGAACATCAGCGATAGAGATGTGTTCGAGGATTATTTGAGCAATGCGATCGCCAGGATTGATCTTGAAATCTTCAATGCCGAGGTTGACGATAAGTATTTTCAGAGTTCCCCTATAGTCTGAATCTATGACACCCGCACCAATATGGATAGAATTCTTAACAGCCAAACCACTGCGAGGCGCAATACGGCCATAACAATGATCTGGTATAGCTAAGGCGATTTGGGTGTCAACCAATTTCTGACTATGTGAGGGAACAATGACTGTCTCAGCACTGTAGAGATCTAGTCCAGCAGCATGCTCCGATCCTCTTGTTGGTAATTTCGCAATGTCTGAAAGTCGTTTGACTGGTATTGAACATTTTTGAATAGTACATATAGCGAGGGGATGTTTTAAATGGAATTCTTTAACCAGCTTTGGTACGTCTTTGAGAATGTTTGTAGCTGGTTCCCAGGAATTTTCATCTTCTGGGTAATTTTTCCATTTGATGAGATATTGGATTTTCCCTTTGTACTTTCGACTATTCAAAATAATTTCGACTTCGTATTGTTCAATACCATCTTTGATGATTGGAGATGGAGGAGTTTTTACGATTCGTTCCGGGATTTCATTTGGAGTATAAGGTAATAGTTTTGCGACGTGGAAGACAGGATGGATCTTCATTGATTTGGGTAATGTCAATTTGTACGCATTATTTGACAATACTTGTTCAATTTGATAAGGTCCAAGTCGTTTGTGATCCAATTTCTTTGTTGGTCTTCCAGTTTGGATATTTGTCGCATCTAACCAAACTTTGTCTCCAATTATATAGTTGGGGGTTGCTCCTCTGTGAGTGTCGTAGTATCTTTTCATATCATCAGCCGCTTTTCTCAGCGCTGATTCTGCATCTTCCCTTGTTCTCTTCATTCCATCTATGAAATTTTCTACCAATTCGATAGAGGACGTCTTGCC
>QLPN01001739.1:0-13017 GCA_003314395.1 Albatrellus ellisii | reverse complement strand
TACCTTTTACACCGCATTTATACTGTGCTTTACTGGTAAAGTAAAATGAGGAAATAAAATGGCGAAGGGCTAGCGGGACGGAGAGAAAGAAGAGATGACGAGATAATTGGCGCGCGTGCACGGATGGGTTACCTGGGGCTGTGCGGTGCTCAAAATGGTGTCATACTCTGTCTCCTCTTTTCAAGTTGATGTTGTTGTAGTCCCTCTTCATGTCCCAGACAACAAAGCTGTGAGTTTCTCATTTCATCTCCCCTCTCATCTCTCTTTATACCACATCCCTCAACAGAATCGTTCGTCCCCCCCCAAATGCCGAGTTCGTCCAGGGTGAGTCCTTCCGGCGCGCGTGTTCCGAGAGAGTCCAATCTCCTCCCCACCAACATTCCTCGCTCAACCTTGCCTCTGCTCCAGGCTATCCCGGTGTCCCATCAGGCGTAGACCGACAAGAGGCAGCAGTCAAGGGGGTGAGTGCATCATTTCATACGTCATCCAGTCATCCAGGACGACTGAGCAACAGCACTGATACGTGCGCGCTGACAGGTGGTCGAAGTACGCATAGGCCCTCAGGGCGTCAAGGCAAAGTACGTGCGCATCGAGCTACGCAAAGTCGAGACGTTGCCTGGCGGCGGCGTGCAGAATTCATTCTACGACTTCGTGGGGCAGGGCCCTGTTTATCTGTGGCAGACGACCGGGGAGTATAGTCCGTTGGGCTCTGTGCGTACACTCTTTGTCTTGCATGACGGTCAGCATGCTGAACAGCGTTTTTGCCCTTACCTTGGCTGCGGGCGAGTAGATAGACATTCCTTTTGTTGTCCGTATACCAGAAGATATTCCACCAAGTCTTACCCTCGAGAAAGGTGGTGAGTTGGATTGGGCCTTGTCGTTGTGCTCGTCTCGTCTCACGAACGGGTACAGCTGGTGTGAAGTATGAGCTGGTAGGCCAGATCTGCATACAGGGCAAATCGTATGCGCCTTCGCGTTTCTCGTCCGTTTTGGCCCCTAACATGGGCATGCAGGGGTTTTTTCCGTCGATCCAAGCCCATAGTACTCTCTTCGACAATACCTATCGTCATCGACAAGCACGAGCTTCATACTTCCTGGCCAATCTACCAGCAGCCCGAATCACGGAATCTCACGCAAGATGCGGTCACCCTTATCGTCGATCGCGCACAGAGCTGCTATGGACCAGGCGACCGCGTTTATGTTAAGGCGGCTATCGAGTTGGACAATCTCCATACGGTCACTTTGCGCGGGTACGAGTTTACGTTGAAGGAGACGACGGTGTTTCGTGCTGGTCCGCACGCAACAACGAAACGAAGCGCGCCGCAGGTCAAGATCGCTATCATCGGGGAGCAAAAGGTGCCAGTAAATGCGACGCTGCATGGGGGAGGGACCTCCCAGATCGAACTGTCATGCACAATTCCACCATCACATACGACAACGACCCTTACCTCCGCGAGACATATTGATATCAGTTATGTCTTGGTGGTGAAAGCACTATTGGGAGTAGGCAAACCCCTCATTATGGAGTTGCCGGTGATAGTCTCGAATTGGCCAAGGTAAGCTAATGGCTATTGTCTAGATTTGGCTTTCGTTAAAATTTGGCTTTGATAGATATGTTTCTGTTGAGGCCGTAAGGTAGGGATGAAGCACGCAAGATTCAGGATTACAGTGCTAATGACATATCACCTGGACAGGCGCATTGGGAACGCCCCGAAGTTGTGTCCCCAGTCCGTGTTGTCGATTACGGCGACGCATACCGGTCAGTCGAACAGTATCAGCAGTGTTTCTTCAAGACCATTTTTTGGACCCCATGCGTCCTACACTGTCGGTGATCGAATGATGAACCGCGCAGATAACATGGATTATAGTTCTAGCGGACGTCCACCACATACAGTCGGCGGGCACATCCAACATCCTTCCTTCGGGCGCACAGATGAGTTTGGTTTTGTTCGGTCAGGGTCATCGATTGGGCTTCCCCGAGGCAGTAACAGTCTTATTTCCGCGACGCCAATAGCTCAACGCCCATCGACTGCTGATCAAGATTTCAGTGGAAACAACCTTCCCGGTTCGCCCATCGGGAGCCGACGGACGCGACAGAGCGCGCACGCGCAGACGAACCGATTTACCATTGTCAACATTGGAGAGAATGAGATCCCTGAAGATGAGGAGTCTGCAACGCGGCCTCGTCAATCCTCGCTATCCCAGCCGCCATCCCCTCGCCAGCCGACCACAGCCCTTTCGCCCGTGACCGGCTCTGCTCAAACGCCCCCCACACCTTCGCGCCCTGCATGGCCGTCGGCTGAGGACGAGAAAGCCAAGCTCTACCAGCGAGCAAAGGCAGATGTTGAGAGAGTCCAAGGTGGACTTAATCGAACGGGCAGCTCTGTGGTGCGTATGGCACATTCTTACACCATCGTGCACCACTTATACTGTTACTGGTGCAGTCGGCACAAAGCTCTAACATGCTAGCCTCCTCGGCTCATGCATCGCCACCACAACTGGGTACTTCGCATTGGCCTACGGCTGAGGAGGAGAAGGTTCGGTTGTTCAACCAGGCCCAGAATAGCGCTCGTATCATGCAGAGCTATGCCTCCACCGAACCGTCTCACTCTGGGATTGCCACAGCGGCTTCTCACGGACGACCAGATTCTAGTGATTCCAGCAAGAGCTACGCGATGTCTGCGCGGAATCAGAATCCGGGATCATCACCACCTGCTCTCTCCGCTGGCGCCGCGTTATACTCTGCTGCAATGTCGTCCATGGGAAAGCATCCAGGAGTCCAGACGCCTCCTAGGAATCATCCGTCGACATCACCTTCACCTTCAAACCATAGCGCTCACTCGGCCGGTGTATCGTCTCCGCGTTTCCTGAATGCAGAGGAAGAGAAGGAGATGTTGAGACGATACCAGAGCGCCAAGTCAGCCGTCAGCCGTCATCATGAAGCACACTTTGGTCCTATGAATGGTGTCATGCAGTCTGCATCTGGGAGCTACGTGCCTAATAGTCAGCAAGCGGACATCTCGCGCTCCATTCCTGCTGTTTCCCGTGTCCCCAATGGCGATGACCCGCCACCGCCCTGGGTTCCTAGTAGCGAATACTCTCATCCGTCATTTCCACCTCAGGCTCAACCTCAACCTGAGTTATCAGAGAAGGAGAGATATCGGCAAGCGTTTGAAGCGCGTGATGCTGCGCAACGAGCAGCCGCCCTGGCAGCATTCCCACCCCCACCCCCTACTATCCCCCCTCCCCCAGTTCCATACATGGCCTCTCCCACCTCTCCATATCCTGCCCTTCCCCCGACGCCTTATTCTTCGTCTCCAGTTCCCTACTCTGCGTCTTCACCAGCCCCCCAAGCGGCTCTCCCGCTGTCAGCTGCGGCTGAGAAGGAGCTTCTTCGGGCCCAATATGCTGCGCAGGATGCGCAACAGGCATCACCGATTGCACCCCTGTCATCACCGCTTCCTCCGCCCTTCCAGGCTATGCCCTCAGAGCTTTCTGCACACTTACGTGGCCGATCCCAGCCGCTTCCACCCTCTACATCAAATAATGGCCACCTATTGACGGCTGCCGAGGAGAAGGCGATGCTGGGGATCAAGTTCGGCAATGGTAATGGTAATCTGCATGTGAATGGCAGCAGCTCAACACCACCTCCGCTCGGCTCTTTGTCGAGCGGCGTGGAATCGATAGCGCGCCCACCGCTCATCCCGCCACCCCTCCCGCCGCTTATGCCGCGTCCTCCAGACGCATACATCCAGGAGACGCGCGAGGAAGATGCACGGCTGGTCGCGCGATCGAGGACGATCTCGGAATCAGTCAATCAGGTTCTGCGGGCAGCAGATGTGGGTGAGGACAGTGCAAAGCTGCTGCGTTCGCAATTGTCGTCCGAGAACTTGTTGAGATCGAACGGCGTAACGCCCCCGCCCCCGCCACTGCCACCCAAAGTGCTTATGGATGATTGAATGCCAGAGACGCACGCATGCACGAATGATCATGACATATACCAGCGCGATCTTATGAGTCGTTGCTCTCATTTCACAAGTTTTATATTTTGGATATATCATTCCTCTACTAAACCGCCGCTCCTTTGATGTCTCCTTTTTTGTGCTCCTTTGCACCGCCTCTTCTTACCTGTCTTGCGCTCATCATGCCGACTGACACACTCGCAGACAGCGTGTTTGTTGAAAAATGGTGTCGGCGGCCTAGTAAACGTGTTTCCGTATGGAATTTATGTATATGGCGCTACCTCACGTATACGACGTCGCTGGTTGCCTGTGACTGATGTGGTTATTATTGGCAATATATTCTTCTTCGTGTTCTGTCTGTCTGTCTAGGTAAGCGTGTCCGCGTTGGTGGAGAATCAACAAAGGATTGACGCCACGTTTATGCCAGTGGTAGATAGTAAAGGAGATACTGTAGCCTTCTGTGCTATGGACAATCGCCGACGAAAAATGTATTACGTTGATGATGCCATCAATACGCTGGGATACGCAAACGCGCGCTCGGGGAGGAAACCGTTTATTTCCTTCACTGTTCTCTTTGTGCTACAATGTCAGTATATGACAGAGGGTTGGTCGTATTTACCTTTCGTTTATGGCAATTTCGTAGTCTTCGTACAAAAACAGAAAAACGTTTGCTCCCGTCCTTTTCAACTCAGACACTGTACAGTAACAAGCCACAGCCATTGTATCTACGCGCACGCATTTCCCCTCAGTCCTTGTGCTTGTAAGTAAGGCTGAGTATTTTCCATTTTGTGTTTATTTGGATGCGAAGGGTGTTTTTGATGCAGAAAAACGCTGTGACCTTCACAATAATCTGAGTGAAGTAGGAGGCATGGATAATGTTTCGTTGCCTATGATCCACGATGCCAAGACATAACCTGCGAAGACTCACTCTCCAAAGCTTGGACTAGTCAGAAGGTCAAGAAGAAAAAGGGCGGGCAGGTTTAGCTCGCTCTTTGACCACCGTAGATTTCATTGTCCGTCGGTGTCGATGAACACTTCGGTGCCAATCACAGGTCGGGTACAGCGATTTTTTTTGTTCCATTTCTGTCTATCAGGATGCTGCCCACGGATACAGCGATAGGCATGTGCATCTGCTGTAGATACACAACATACTTATGAATTTGCCCTTCGGCTAGCAATCGAGTTTAACGCTTTATCGTGAGGCTGGCACGACAGATTCAACTTCAAGCGATGATAGAGGAACAAAGCAAATGTGACCTCACAGTGTACATAGACTGGACGAAGAAATGCATGTGTTGATGGTTTCTTATCGTTTAATGACCGACCCTTTTGACCACGAAAAAGCCAGCGCCAATTAATTCTGCAGGAGCTCATCCTATCGCTGGCTCGCGGGCGCCGCCAAGCCGTCTACTCTATGTCCTCCTATTTAGGTTGAGTGATAGATCGAATAAACACAGACACCTCCCACCTGTCCGTACCACGATCATGCAGTCTTGCACACTCTTAGCATGTGGTCCATCCGCACGATCGGCGACGATGTGCTGACCGGAGGTGGTGTATTGATTCGTGCGGCGGTGTCTTGGACCGCAGAATGGCCCCCGCGCATCCATTGGCTGTTGACCACCCGCCTGCTCGCCGCCTCCAGGTGGGTGGCGCACGGGGAGTTGCGGCGGCCTTGCCTGTGGCGGTCACCGCGACCCACGTCGCGCATATCTACTTACACGTAGGCGGTGATGGCATCGACGGGCAATTGGTGGCAGCAGAGTTGGCGAGAATGGTGTCATCGCAGAATGGCGAGAGGGGAGGCGTGGTACCAGCGGTAGTGTAGGGCAGGTAGAGGGTGGATTGGGTGACAGAGTGGGGGGAGGAGGGGGAGATGGATCTGCATCGCAACGACGCTGCGCCAGGTGAGCCCGAGGCAAGATGCTATTCCACCACGAGGCGAACCGAAAAGAGTAGCAATCGGGCGCTATGGGATCGTCTCCAGCGCCATGACGGGCAGATACTATGTGATAAAACCACATCACTGGCAGAAAGCAACACAGGGCCAGTTGTGCAAGTCTCAAGTCCCGACTTGTTCCTCTTGGATACCAGACGCTGCAGCCACTCGCAGTATCCAAGGTTCCACATGGATCAGGAGAGTTAGAAGTGATCTGTCGATGTGCGGACATACGGACAACGTCCGATACTTCATCTAACCCAAGCCGACACTGCAAATGGTGCCATCGGAAATGCAAGCCAAGTGGATAAGATGACGTTGAACTGCCAGTAACAGGGCTGCAAGATGTCTATGATGATAGTGTCGGAGCACCCACGGCAGTGCAGGGTCTGACACCGACCGGCTGCAAGAGGTTGAACACCCATTGCTCATCTGAGCCGTCAATAATAGTGATAGTGATAAGTTGGTCGAGCATTGCCATTTGTATGACCTTCTGCACGCGCGCTCTGCTGCAGCAATGGAACTATGTCTACCATATGGCGAACGCATTGTACTTCTCCGCCAGTTCATCGCCAGGCCCGAAGGTCGGGAAGAACTTGAAAGGTGTCTCTCATACCTCTACCGATACGTCGAAATAGATGATCGGCTTGAGTTTAGCTTTGCATGAGTAGTACGGTTGGCGGGGGTGATGGAACGTGTCTTAGGAGCTGGAAGTGACGAAACGGGTGAAGATAATGAGCTACAGGATGCCCATACCCTGGTTAACATGCAGAATATATGTATATTGAGAGCTGACGAGGATTGTTCACAGGAGGCGAACACACTGGATAGAGGGAGGACAGGGTTGCGGGCGACATGTGCGCGAAATGTTTGGTGCATGTCTTGAAGACAGGATGAAAAACAGAGCCATGGAAGACGGAGCAAGGCAAATGAGGGGGTAGCAAAGGATGAGGAAGGGACGAAAAGCAACACATAATCCCATGGATAACGCTCTTCGTCTCCTGTACTTCGCCGACGCCGCGAACGACAAATGTCAGAATGGGGATTTCGTGTTCCAAGCTGGTCCCTGGCTCTTTGGTCCCTACGTAAGATGTCATTCAAAAGCAACGTACTCGAACAACTGTGTTGTATGCTACTCACCTGGAAGAAGTATAGTACGAGACAGTAAACGACTCTACAAGGACTACAAGTGCACCCAGGAATGAATCTCTGCATACTCAAACCATTTCTTGAAATTAAGCACTACCAGTCGGTGGGAATCTGTCAGCAATCCGACACACTCCCCGGAGATAACGAGGTTCTTGTTGATTGTTGGGTTTAGGGGTCTGTATGATGGTGGGAGCCAGCACACTCGGCGATCACCCTTCCCAGCGACAAGCCAGATCCAGCCATCGTCTCGCAACCTCAACAATGTTTCCAGGGAGGGGGGGGCAAGGTCGTCTGCGGCGCATGGGGGACGGTGGTGGGGAAGTATGGGGAAGAGGCCGTGGTCGGAGACGATGGATCTGTGGTGATTGAAGAATGAGCAGAAAGTGGCGCGATGGGAGGGATGGAATGTAAAGAGCAGCTGGACCTCGTTGGTTGATCTCGCCAATGCCACGTCCCAGACACGCACCACGCCCAGCCGATCAGTTGTCAGCAGCTGTGTCCCATCCGCAGCCCACGCCAGCCTGTTCTGCGCCCACGGAGCATCACGTCGAACAACTTCTCTACCTGAAATCGCGTCCCACAAACTAAAATGAGACAATCCCAGGACGACGACCAGGTCCTTCTGTGGAGAAAACTCCGCGCAGACGATCGTTGCCTGACTTAGATGCCACATAAGGGTGCGGCTGTCCAGGTCCCAGAGAATGACTTTGTGGGATTTTGCAAGCAGGACCTGTCTGCTGTCCGAACGAAATGAGACGTGTTTTACAATCCCTCCATACGTGTGACTGAGTCTGTCGCACAGCTGACCAGACTGCAAGTCCAGGATGCAAACGTCAGCATCCCATATTCCATATAACACAAGAAGCTTGTCGTCCGGGGACATCACAATGGCCTGAGATGACCTGTCAGATGATCCACTGCGCTGTGTCCACACCAGCTTATTTGGCACCACAGTCTGAACCTCGATGGTCCCGTCAACGGCGCAGGTGGCAACGATGGTTCCGAGTGAGGACAGAGCTAGGCAAACGATGAAGGGGTCCTTGCGCTGCGATTCGGCGACGTTCAAATCCCACAAGCGTATGGTGCTGTCCTCAGATGCCGACGCCAGCAATGATCCATCTGGCGAAAACTGGACATCCGCAACTGGATCCACATGCCCTTGGTACTCATGGATGCGCTCCCAAGTCCGAGCATCTCGTACCTCACAAGAGATATCAGCGAAGTCGGAGGGAACGGCTAGATGTGCTGAGTCCGGTGAGAAAGACAATTGTCCCCGGTAGATGTGCAAGGGCTGGTCAGGTTTCATGATCACCTGCTGTGTCCATGTCTGTGCATTCAAAACAATTACATCTCCCGTCGTGGACAAGGACGCCGCAAGAGTCTTGTCCGGTGCCAAGGCAAACGCTCTTAGCTCTACTTGATGATCATACTGCTTGATGCAAGAACCTGATTCTAGTTCCCAGACTCTTATGGATCCACGCCCCGATGCGAATGCTAGCCGATTTGGGCTAATAAATGCCAACGATGCCACACCTCCAGGGACTCCCAACACCTTTCCCATCTTGTCAACGGCATCCATGGACCAGACGTGGACCTGCCCTTCATTGTCTCCTGATGCTATACGTAGACCATCTGCAGAGAATGCGACGTGCCGGACAGCACCCGAGTGTCCGGTATACACCTTGACTTCCAAACCACTTTCCACATCGCAAATCCTGACGTTGCCATCACCCGAACCTGACGCAATGAGCATCCCATTGGGTGAGTACGCGACTGAAGTAACACTTGATGTGTGGCCCGTCATGACCTGGAGAAGAGCTCCAGTTTGCACGTTCCATAGCCGGACTGTGTGATCGTATGAACCAGACGCCAGTCGTCCTCCGTCGGGAGAAAAGGCAACGGAACAACATTCCCTACTATGACCCTCCAATACACGTACGCATGGACTCCATGTCCGCTCCCGTCCATTCTCGACGTCAATGCTATGGTGCAGTTGTCGTCCATACACTTGACATAGTCGAGACTCGAGGGGCAGAAAGGGGATGACATGGTGGTGAACCTGCAAACACGCGACACTGATGGTCGGGAAAAACTCTCGCGTCATTCTCGTGCAGTCATCTAGGAGGCTGACAATCTCAGTCCAGGGAGGCATCACTGTCTGTTGCCAACCAGCATTCTTTGTTAACCGATCCTGCACGGAAATCAACATGTCTCACCTTGACTATTTTGTGTGCAGACTGCAGCGCAGTCATCGCGCCGTCCAATTCGCCCAACAAGCTCATTACCTCCAACCAATTCAGCAATTGATTCGAGCAAAAGCTGAGTAGGAGATCTAGTATCGTGTTGTGAATGTCACCACTTGACAGGTGAGACGCCCAGTGTCGACACGAATATTGCACGTGGGCGGGTATAAACGTTGCGATTTGGTTTCGAAGACCGACAACTTCAAGGTTACAGACCGATGGATTGTCAATCTTGCACATGTCTGGGGAGAGCATCTGCAGGGCTCGTAGGCAGCGCTCAGCAAGTAACGTATGCTGAAGCCGCCTGTTGACAATGAAGTTAACGTCCTTGCACCGATCGACGTCGGTGAGGAAGTCATATGATGAAGGATGAATCAACCGAACAAGTCTATCTCCGGCGTCGGGGACGATCACGATGGAGTGCAGGCTGCAAAGCATCATGCGGACGGTGCTCTCTTTCAGACCCAGCAAAGCCTCCAGACTTTCAGGGTCGAGCGGATTAAAGAGCAGGACGATGGTACCCATCACCGTCTTCAGTCTGGCCCGCCGCTCTCCAGAAATACTAGGGAACGCTTCATGCAGCACCTGTAGGTACAGCGCGTCCAGTTGCCAATGAAGCGAAGCCTTGTTGGTCCCAATGTACATGTGCTTCGTGGACATCAGACGCACCAGCTGGTCTTGGGGGTTGTGAATATTCCGATCCTCAATGAAATTGGCCGCGGTCGCTGCAAAGATGAATAGCCCTCGAGACTGCTCGACTAATGTAGCCAAGTCCTCCTTCGACGGCCAGGAGGAGGGCAGCGAGAATGACCTTGCGATACGTGGAAGCCGTTTCTCGAGATAGACGCGAATATCTCGGTCTGAGATATCGGAGGGAATGCTGTGCAGGATCAACGCGCTCGTATCCTTCATCAGACTCGTCTCGTGAAACCCCTGCACGACGTTCCGCACAGGCCTACTGGTGATGAAGATCCTCAGGGGAGAGAGATGGTCAACGGACTCAGAAAGAGCCGAGAGAATAGTCGATATTGAATTCTCTTCCTTGGTTTCATCCAAAGCATCGATGACGATGACGCATGGCGGGAATGTCTTTTCATGCATGACAGCATGCAGCGGCTCTACAATGAGATTCTTTAGCTGTCTCGACGTAAGAGCATATTGCACATCGGGGTCCTTGCGCATTGCTTCGGATACGTGCTTCTTGAAGGTAGGACTAAATGAGGACAGCTGGTACGCTATGGTGGGGAAGATGAGATTGGCGTTGCTACACTCGGCGTCATCCCTCGAGCAGAAGAAGGATCCACCGAGCTCGTCTGCCCCGTCAAAGTGGTTCGCGACTGTTTGAGCGATGGTCGACTTGCCAGTACCTGCCACTCCATCCAGCCAGAAGATCTGACCCCTGGCATTCCCTTTCATTGGCAGACTCACGTCCTTCTCGGGGTTTCCTCCCTTGAACCAGTCATATATTCTGCCAAGGATCTCCGTTCGGGTTTCTTCTGTGCATGACACTCGTTTAGATCCCTGATCGAATCGTGCTCCGATTGCGTGACGCGGCATGGGGGCATCTTGGCCACGCGTCAGTCCAAGGATATGAAACAGCAACGCTGCACCTACCAGGATTGACCATCTGTAGACATTGTCAGCAACATCGCCGAGGCTGAGACAGACGCTGGGGTAATGCACCTGGCCGATAGCATGTACGTCCCGACGGACAATCTCTACATCTGCATGAACTACATCTTCAACCTTGCTGATACCTTCGCGCAAGTCAGCTTGTAGCTCCTGGGCGCGCATTAGGTGCGCAAGGACGATAATGAACATGTGCCGACAGACCTGTACTCCGAACTCTATCATAACGGCACTCTCGAGCTATCAGATTTTTAGTATAACTCTATGATGAATATGGGAAGAACGCCTACCAAAAAGCTGTCCAAGGCCCATTTCAGCTTCCGCAAACACATGGCCACTTCAGCTGCATCTCTGTCTGCGTAGACAACACCAGCGAGTTTCAGTTTCCGCTTGATCCGTCGAAGGTTGCCCGTCATGGTGACGATCAAGCTGCATGGCCCGTGCGCACATTAGACTTCGTCGGGGCGAACACGTATGGGAAAGAATAAGCAACCTCGACAAGTTCTCTATGCGCTGACTGAGCGCGGATGCACATGCTTCAGGGGTTTTCAGTGGGCTTTGGAGCACAGTAAGAAGATTAGAAAAAGACGTCGTCAACTCGACAACGTCGGCTGCGTTCTGACCCGCTTTCTGTACGAGAAAAAATCAACGGCCGCTGAGACATCGCAGGACTGGAAGGAAAGGCGCCGTACCTCGACTATTTCCAAAGCCTTGAGAAGGCCTGCAACGGCGGGCTGCAGAGGAGCAAAATCAGTGGATGCCTGCGACACGGCTTGCAGGACTGGCAGGAGAGCTGGAGGTTGAGGCGCGGTAATGAGACCCTTAACCGTCCTATGGAATGAAGATGCGGGACCAGAAGGGGTTGAAGATGACATTATTCAAAGACAGGGTGAGACTAGAGAGAACGACTCGAAAGTCTGTGTAGAGAAGGGATAGGTTTAGGGTGAGTCGTTATCAATGGATCGAAGCAGATGAGGGTGCGAGCGCCTAGCGTCCTTCGTTGGTGTGACCTTACAGTATACTACGAGCGCCCGAACGTGGCAATTGCAACGTGTTAATGGGTCCACAGCCTTCACAAGAAACCATACAGTAAAGCAGGAAAGAGCACTCGATGGTGTAGAGAATCCGGAGAATATGTAATGGCAAGTTGAGCAAGAGACGGCCTTTACAACATCATGCCGAGCTCGACGGTATACTGCATGGCAACGGAGGGCGCCAGTTTTTCCTCCGCTCAACGTCCGCCACGGCGATGCTGACGACAAGCTGTGGACTGCAAAATAGGTTGGTACTGCACGTCCGGCTTCGTGTTACGAAGTACGGTCCGGGATTCGGAAGACAGAGGTAGGCTGTACTAACTTAGTGGGGGTTCAGTGCCTTCAGTAGTGGGGTCATCTACTGTAAGACGGTCAAGGTTGCTACCCTCTTACATACCGAGGCATGAGGAGGAGCATAGTGCTGAGGGCAAAGTGAAGTCACCATACCAAGCCATTTCACCACCTGGCAGTCGGATGGCAACCGCCGTGGCGAAATTCAGACCACTGTTTTCATGTAAGCAACACCAGTGCAATATTTAGAAAGCTATAACGCACGTGCTCAGTCGATAAGTGGAAACGACTGATATTTAATCTCACCTATGGCGCACATGTTATAGGTGTAATTAGCGTAAGTACATAATGGATGCACGATTCACTACCACCATTTTAGGCAACTCGGCAGAAGCCGACGCGCACGCAAACTTTTCCACAAGAAAAATAATACACGATTACAGATATTTCTCGATCACTCCGCTACTATACAGTTCTCATTCGGGCCCTTCGACTTACTATCACCAACCTCCGCCACCTGTGCACACATATCCATATCCCAACTATCCAGCACAAGGGATGCATGGCTCTGCTCCTATTCAGCCTTCTTCCCCACGCATACCAGTTCCAGGACCGGCACGCGGGGGTTACCACGCCCCCTCTCGAGGTGGCCCCAGCTACCAGAACTACCATCCTCATACTCAGTCTCATCCTCATCCTCATCAATACCCTCACACTCTCCAACATGCTCCCTACCTGCACCTGTCGCCCCATCTATCCATACATCCCTC
>QLPN01001737.1:9339-19828 GCA_003314395.1 Albatrellus ellisii | reverse complement strand
GCCTTCTTTGTATGTGACAAATGTAGTTCCATGTTTATCATGAGAATCTTTAGTTATGTGATCAGTAAGTTTCTGACTTGCTGTTACTTCTTCTTGTATTTTCTGAATATGTTGGAGTCAGTTTTCTGCTTCTGGTGCATGTGAGGTGATAGGTTTGATTGTGAATCGGGGTTTGTATCCCATGAGGGTTTCAAATGGTGATTTTTGTGTGGCAGAGTGAACACAATTGCTGTGAGAAATTTCTGTGAATGGAAGTAACTTGAGCCAATTGGCTGGGGATTGATCTCCAAGGGATCAGAGGTATTGTTCTATTTCCTGGTTGATGCATTCTGTTTCTCTTTCTGATTGTGGATGATAGGTGGTGGACATTGCTGATGTGATTCCTAATACTTTCCAGATTTCTTGAGTGACTTAGATGTGAATTGGGGTCCTCTGTTGGAGATGATCTTTCTGGGGAGGCCAAAGTATTTCCAGGCATGATTGACAAATAGTTGTGTGGTTTCTGAGGTGGTAATGGTCTTTTTTCATGGGGTGATGATAATAGCTTTCAGGAATCTGTCCACAATGACATTGATTGAGTTGTATCCATCTACTTCTGGAAGGTCTGTTATGAAATTTGTGGTAACATGTTGCCAAGGTTCATTCAGCGTTTCCATGGGTATTAGTGGAGCTTTGGTGGGGTGCATGATATACTTGGTTGATTGACACATTGTTTGTCCTTCCATGTATGCTTTGATGAATAGGGACATTCCTGGCCACCAAGTCTTTTTGGATAAGTTCATATGTCCTCCATCTTCCTGGGTGTCTGGCAGGTGTTGAGTCATGGTGAATATAGACTATTTCTTCTTGAAGTTCTTTGTTGTCAGGGATGTAGATTTTTCCATGGCAGAGAAGTAGTTCATCTTCATAGTTCCATTCTTGAATCCCTTGTATTACTTTCTGATGTCTGAGGTTCTTCATTTTCTGAAACATTCCTTGTGAAAGTGTATCTGATTTGAGTTGTTTGATGATTTGTTGTCTGATAGTTTTTGATCTGGTTCATTTCAGGTGTCTTCCAGTGGCATTTATGCAAAATACTTTTGGATTTAACACCGTAATGTTGGAATTATGCCCTCCTCATGGTCTGGCCTCCTGGTCAGACAATTGGCTTTATTGAGGGTACCTGGATGGTGTAAAATTGAAAAGTTGAAGTGAGATAGGAATATGCTCCAATGAGCTTGATGATGGTTAAGTTGTTTAGCCATGGAAAATTATTTGAGATTTTTGTGATCAGACCAAATTTCAATAGGGTATGAACTCCCTTTGAGGTAGTGATACCATGTTTCAAGGGCATGGAGAGTTCTTTGTCATAAATGACATAGTTGCATCCAGGGGGTGCCATTTGTTTGGATAAGAAGGCAACAGGGTGCCAGTGGGAATCTGGTCCTTGTTGGGATAAGATAGCACCATAATTGAAATCCAATGCCTTGGTTTCAAGTTTGAATGGAGTGTCAAAGTCAGGTATTAGGAGAACCAGTGTTGTTGTAAACACATGTTTTAGTTATTCAGATGTGGTTTCCCATGCAGCATTCCATTCCCAAGGCTGATCCTTACATGTTAGGTCTGTTGGGGGCTTGGATGAATGAGCCTGCTTGGTACTTGAAGAGCTTGTCACCAACATACTCATGCATGGTTGCTCTTTGGTCTGTGATGCAGATGTGCTTCTCTAATGAGGATGCAAGACTATTGATGGCACTTTTGGTTTGTGTGGAGGACACTGTGTCACCTTGGTGTTCAAGCAAGTCACATAGAAGCAGGGATACCCCCTTCTTGTAAGTAAACATGTTCCTGCAGTGTGTTACAACTTTGAATTGGTTTCCTGCAAAATCATGTGAAAAACCCCATGATACTACACCATTACATGGCATCAACTATAATTCTTTTTGTGCCCCCAATGCACAGAATTGTCACAAAGTCATGGTCAACCAGCAGGCATCTAACTGAGACAAAAATGCTATCATGGTTTTGCAGCAGACACAATGGCATTGTTATTGTGAATGCAGGCATAGGCAGGCAACAAAGACAAAGAGCAAGGCAAAGGGATTTGTCATTGATACCCACATAGTGGGCAGAGAGTGGAGGGTGAGGGTAGACAGACAGAGCAGAGCCAGATAGAACAGAGTGGCACTAGACATGAGAGCACAGAGTAGAGGTATGCTTTCTTACTAACAGAAAGACTTAGAGAGAGTAGACAATGATGTGGGGGAAAAGAAGATATAGTAGTCATGAGATAAAGTTGTAGTGGCACTCTAAAGATGTAAACAAAGAGATGACTGAAAGGAGAAGGAAGAAGTGGAATCCAGTGGTCAACAAGTAAGATGTAGATGACAAGATAAGATATAGATGAAAGAAAGACAAGATAGAGGATAAGATGATGATAAAGGTAGATGGGAAGGTATAAGGGGAACTGCTCAGCAGTACAATACATAGTCATATTCCAACAGTTATGCACCACAACATGGGTGTCAATTACCAATCTTCTATCAAGGAAGTTGGCCAGGGGATTGACATGACACTATGGCATCAATGCATGGCATCATGGCAGTGACTTGGAAAAGATAAGGAACCTGGACAATGACAATGACACTGCCATCATGGGGTAAAATGTGATGCAACAATATTGCATGTGGGTCTGCAGGAAAAAGTGTTGGAAATTGCAAACTGTTGCATGCATCTTCTGTTTTAGGAAACTCAGCAATTGCCAGTGCACAACCCTTCCTGCTTGTATTTTCGAATGCTTTCATTTAATTTTCCTTCAGTCTCTGTGTTTTTGAGGCTGAGCTGTTTGTGTTAGCATTTCTGTGCTAGAGAAACACTTGTTCCAACAAAAAGAACCTCATGTCTGCCTAGCTTACAATGTGTACTATTGTACCCTGCTCAGCTATGTATGACACACTACCCTTCATTATCAATACAGTAGTGAGTTCTGTTGCATGAGCATGGCTGGCCTTACAATAAAATCAATGTTCCAAGCCCTATCAGAATGTGTTCATTACTTCATAAATTGCAGGTCTATTCCTCCCTCATGCCTTGGTTTGTAATAGTCTTTGTGAGAAGGCACACACCTCCTACCTCTCCACAGATGGAAGGACATGCCACAACAGCATGCCCCCCACATGCAACTCCTTTTGCCCCCACCCATCTCCTATGATGTGGGCACACCCACCACATCACCTACACTGCCTCTTGGGTCCTCTGGGGCCTGATGGGTACAATCCACAGTCAGACCAGGGCAAACCCATCCTTGCAGCTCACCCACTCCCCTGACAGGCTAGGGTCACTCCTGTGGGGCCAGTTAGTGCTCACCTGCTCTTACCCTCATACATCACACATAGCCACTACAGCTGTTCATGCATCCTGTATTCACCATGTAACTAGATGATGAACAAAAGTAAAACCAACAGTGTGACTGCAGTAGCACCCATTGTTGAATGATGGGCAGCATCACAAATGGTAAATAGATTGTTTGGAGACAGAGATAGCCTTGTAGGCCAATATGTAGTTAAAGCCAGAAGAGGACCATAGTGTTGGAATATGTGTATCTATTGTGCTGCTGAGCAGTCCTCTATTACATCTTCTTACTTACCCCTATTCTCATCTTATCTCTATTGTCATCATGTCTATCTTATCTCACATCTTATCTCATCTGTTTGCTACTGTATCACCCTCTTCTTTATTCTTTCTGATGCATCTTTGTCTACATCTTTGAAGTGGTACTATAACTCTATCTCTAGTCTACTATATCTTCTTTTCCCCATATCATCATCTTTTCTTCTCTCTAAGTCTTTCTACTCTCTGGAAATCATCTGTCTGCACCCTCATGTCTGGTGCCTCTTCTTTCACCCTGGCTCTGCTCCTTGATGATGCAGGACAGGGCAGGCAACAAAGAGGAGGGAAAACTGGAAGAGAGTATTGGTGATGTCCACATGGTGGACAGAGAGTAGGAGAAGGAGAGGGAGACTAAGAGTATGGTCAGAGTTTAAGAGGGTGCACCAGACATGAGGGTGCAAGACAAAGAGAAGAGCCAGACAACAAGTGAGGAAAAGATATAGATGAAGGTATAGAGTTGTAGCAAAGCTACAAAGATGATGACAAAGGGATGACCCAAAGAGGAAAAGACAAGTACAGCCAGACAAAGATAGAAGAATAGAACCAGAGATGATCAGACAGTGAGATAAGAAGATATGATGTAAGTAAGATAAGATGGAGGGTACTGAGATGAATAAGAGGGTATATAGAGGAAGAATGTGCTCAGTGGCATGATGAAGAGACAAAATCCAACACTCCTCCCCCTCTTCCATTCTCTGCTCACTATGTGGGCATCAGCAATAAACACCCTGCTCTTCACACACACTCTCCTCCTCATCACCTGCCCTTTCCTGCATCTACACATGGTCCAGATGTCATACATGACTAGAGAGATAGATGAGGCCTGACAGATCAAAGATGAGGTGCACAATAGGATAGTAAGTGCACAGAAGAAGAAGAGTCCTGCATAGAGCAGGTATGTCAGAAGAGGGTTGAGAGAGGAGCAAAGATACTTATTGGAGTTTACAGTGATGTGTGACAGCAAATGTGTGATTGGGCAACTGTAAAAATGTGATTGCACCACATGGACTTGTGGGACTCAGGGACAATATGAACAGACCCTACTTACAGAAAAATTTCCTTTGCATAGTTTTCTTTTCCCTCAGTCTTCTACAAAGAGACTGAGAATACAATTCTCTTCTTTCTACAGTTGGCTGTGCTCTTTCCAAGCAACCTCTTTCAATAATACTGACATCAGCAACATGCAGAAGTGCTGAGGTGAGACAATGACAAGGTAAAGAAGATATAGTAAGAGCAAGATAGAGTTTAAGAGGAGCTCAAACCATGAAGAGAAAAAGAAATAAGGATATGTAAGTAAGTCTAGCATCATAAAATTGACACACATGACCAGTCTTGAGTAGTATGCTCCACCCTAGCAGGCCACAGTTGATAGATTCTTGTCAGACTTTGATGAAATCTGGACAGAACAGCAAGGGAAGCAAACACTATGACATGGAACTGATAAGTGTGGAGCCCAAGGGCCATTATAGCAAGAGACAAGGCTACAGCCTTGGTAAGATAGAGCAGAGGGCCTTAAGACCACATCTGTGAGATCAGAGAAGATGTGTACCAGAGGGTACAGGGTACACAGAATAAAGAGAGAGCTCAGCACATGCAGAAGTGCTGAGGTTAAATGATGACAAGGTAAAGAAGATATCGTAAAGGCCAAATAGAGTTAGAGAGGAGCCTGAACTGTAAAGATGGAAAGAGATAAGGATATGGAAGTATGTCCAGCATCCTAAGATAGGTGAAAAATCAACAGACTTAATTATATATTTCATATCTCACTGTGTGAAGAACATGAGCCAGCAAATGAAAGCTGATTTGCAGACTGGTAAGTGTGACTATGCATAGCTGATGGCCAGAGCCAATTGTTCAACACTCAACATTCAATGCAGTGTCTGTTTGCACAGGTTTGGGCAGGTGATAGCACAAGTGTGCTTTATGTCACAACAATTACAATTAAACCAGAGAAATGTAGTTGTGACATCTGCCATCATGTTCATATGGCTCTTATGAGAGCTGGTCAAGATTTGAGGAAGCTATGGAGCCTATACTATGACTCTGGCCCACAAACAATCATCACCTTGATGCTGCAAATGCTTGTACCCATAAGTTGGAACAATATTCATGGCTACCTCAGAGTTAAGAGGGGTGATATTGTCAAATAGCCTCTGTCCATCACCTGATCTGTCAGTACTTCAGCCCTCAGCCCTCAGGACATCCACTTGCACATGTACATGTTGGTGGCACTCCTCTGAGTCACTCTCCAAGTACATGGATTGTTGTTCCTGCCACAAACATTCACAACAATTCAACTTTCAACTGTGGACCATGACACCTAATCTCTCATCTGCAGCAAGATCCTCCCCATTACTTCATGATGGGATCTGTAGGATCCATAAAGACATAGCCATTGGCTTGTCAGGCATGGTTGACAACTCTGATTGTACCTGTCTCATGTGATGTTGTTCATGTGAGCTGTCCCTCAATGCAAAGCTGTCTACAGTACACAGTGATGATACCTACACATGTGTTGATCACAAGGCACCTCAGCACCCTCAAACACCCTCAATCAGTATTATACCCTTGACACATGTATCCCCTACATCATGATATATGCAACAACATGCAGTGCTACATATCTGGCATCCATAATACAACCATCACAATAGCACCCTAATACACCTAGTACAGTAGTAGGTTCATAAATAAGAGCATTGAGTTGCAGAGACCAAGGCAAACATCTCAACACCCCCCACACTAATACAACCACAACCAAGCATGATAGCAGGAATTATCTCCTTCATCAGCAATGAGATATGCACAGCCAATTCCACTCTCTTCCTAGAGGTGCAGGCAAAGGCTAACTAACAAGGCTCATATGCACTGACATTCCTTTGAGCTGCCAAATGATGCTGCTATCTATGCTGGTACAGGTTGCAAATGGATGGAATGATAAGACTGGGCAACTGCAATCAATGAACCTGGATGGCATTAGGGGAGCAATGAAGTGATTGGATGCACTAGATGTAGGATGCACTGCTGCAGTTGCTGACAGAATGATAGCCTCACACCATGGCACTGGATGATCCAAAGCTGTGCAGTGGCATGGTTGGGCAGCCATTCCATTGGCAACTCCAGCAGTGCTTGCTCTATATCCAGGGCATCACCTACTAGTAGTGCTAGTCTCCATAGATGGCTTGATTGTGGATGACCTGCATCACATGTTTACAATGCTTGCCACTGAATTGTAGACACAGCCAGTAGTGGGTCTGTCATGTGAGCACTGAGTGTGTCAGTAGCCTTACCATAACAATTTATTGATCAGATGAAAATAAAACTGGAAATATTATCTTGCTCATGTCTTAAAACAGTCTGATATTTTGTCTGGCTGATAGAGACTTGCCTGAGTCAGGATTCAGCACACAATGGTGGCCAAACACCTATAGGCTCAAGAGAATGACCTTGAGTTGAACACCAAGAGAGAAGTGAATTCAACTAGAAGTGATATACAGTATGTCAGAAGAGGTTGAGAATGAGTTTTGTAGGCATAAGTACTCAACCTTAAATATTCTGTAAAGAAAGACAAAAATGGAAACATACTGCTCAGTGCAATGCTGTTGTTATGGGGTTACACCCATGTAATGGTACAGTATGGCATAAGGCCATTGTCATAGGGTATGGAGCCTATAATGAGACATCAAGAAATGTCAATGGAAACAGAAGAACAAAATCCTGACAGCCTAGTTGTCAGCAATTGATCTTGCATCTTGTCATCTCACATGCCTTATTAAGACACCATAAGACACATAAGTATTTCCTGATGAAATTTGTCTTCAGCTCATTGATACAACATTGGCCCACATCTTACATGGCAAGTAAGTGATCATTACTATTTTTGCAATAACAAAGGTTATATAAACAGGTGTTCTTCTGCACAGGAAACACCAAGAAGATGTCCTAAGAACAAGGACAAAAGCACTGATACCAGTCAGTAAGTAAGTTAAGGAGGTGTAAAGTAAGATCTCACCTCAGCCTCAAAAACAACACAAGGACTGAGGGGGGGGAAAAAGGCAAGGTATCATAAACAGGCTAGATAAACTATCTGTGGCTTGGAACTGTATAGTAGCAGAGTGATCGAAAAAGTAGGTAGTTATTATATGGTTTTCTGTGGAGAGGAGATGAAGGTTTGCATGCACATCAGCTTCTGCCAAGTTGCCTAAATGGAAGTAGTAAGGTGTGCATGCACCAGTTGGCGGTCTCACCATACTACTTACCATTCAAGAAAAGTGGGGATAAAGGATGTTGTATTAATGAGCTGAAGACAAACCTGCTTCTTCAGGCAGTATGATTGCCTGAACAAATAAATTATTGAATTGGGGCAGTGTGGTAAATGAGGGATAGACCATTGCAAGACACAGGTAGGCTTATAAGCCAACAAAGAGAAAGAGCCACTAAAGTGCTATAAGAGAGAAGAGGTGTACCAGATGGTAGAGGGTACACAGAGGAAAGATAGAGCTGCATAGAGGAGGTATGTCAGAAGAGGGTTGAGAGAGGAGAAGAGATACTCACCTCAGCAACATGCAGAAGTGCTGAGGTGAGATGACAATGAGGTAAAGAAGATATGGTAAGAGCAAGATAGGGTTGGAGAGGAGCTCAAACTATAAAGAATAAAGGAATGATGAAAGGGAGAATGACATACTTAATGCATAAGTGTATGGCAAGTGTCATAAGATAGATTGAGAAATCAATATAAATCAATGGATACATATACATGGTTCACATGTCAGAGCATCCTTCTCTTTCTCTCTCTCAGAATCTTGTGGAAGGGTTGGGGGATGGGGGCAGGCTGGAGAGAATTAGGCACTGACATGGGTTATTTTATATGAATACTCAGGGTGTATGATTGAGGACAATAGGTGAGACACAGCATGTATTTGCTCACTACATCGCCACGTACTAGTACCATAGTAGCACACATGATCTTCCGTTCCTCCTTTTTACTGCACTCTCTTTGTGACGTAACGTTAATCAATACAAGACCGCTCTCGCATGGAGGAACCTAGTACCATATGCATATTGGAGTATTTCATGTATGTAAGCTAGATATTATTGTTGAGGTAGATGACGTAACAGTGAGATCTACATTTTGTAAGAATTGTGTGTGATCCAGAGATTGTTTCTGTGTATTACGTAGAGAGTTGGAGTTGGAGAGTCTTGGACATTGTTAGGAAACAATTGGTATGCATGCTACTATGTCGAAAAGTTTACAAGGCAAGTCAAATGTGTGGGATGTAACAATAAGAGTGACAATTGCGGAAATGTAGCGTATGCGGAAGTGGCGATGATAGAATAATGCGTTCCACAGGGTAGTAATGCTGACGCGGACGAAAGACTATTATTCTGTGGGATCAATGCTATGCCATACTTTATGGTGACTCACATCAGTTTATCCATGTTGCAGGCGAGAAGTTAATTTAGGCATGCTTGTACTATCCAATGTCAAGCGACGAAATCGAGAACAAGAGTTGTATACGAACAATCGTCATCCTCGTTGACGCTGCCGTATTTCACGTCATCAGTACTGCCATTGTCCATCCGACGACACAATACAACGTTAAAGGCTTATTGACATCGTGGATTGCTACATAAAACGCAGGTGTGGCGACACAAACTGGCACAAAGACCAAAGCCAGTATGAAGAACAAGCCCAAAAAACAACAACAGTGAAGAACACTTCTAAACATTGAGGAGCACGGGTGGGTGGGGTAGCGCATACGGCGACGAGCGAGAATTAGCAGAACGACTGTAAAAGGAGAAAAGATGCAACGGTCCCAACCTGACACCTCAATGAAGAGGATCCGACGACCAGACACTCATGACTCTTCGATCCCCACAAAACCAACTGCCGTCCGAGGTAACGGCAAAGGTTTGAGACTCTGTGCGGACTCACAAAACTCTGATCAGCTAGCGACAGCTCAATTGGAACAGTCGATACGCACGTATAAACTAAATCCATAAAGCGTTCCATGACACTATAGTATAATCCACCGCCATTCCTCACGACTAAGTGTTTTCCATTTGTCTCAAAGATCGTCAAACGGTACTACGTAAGTGTTTATCTAATGCCATCAGTGGTCCACCCAGTCATTGATTGTCATGCTGCCTGGTGCGCAGCCTTGCCGCATGCCAGGTTGACAGCCTCCATTCCCTCAGAAAATTTGTATTGTACCAGTATGCATCTTTGAAATGAGAATCAAGAGATCTCCAGAAAAAAGGGACACTCTGACTTATTATTCGTGTGTTTTTGGAGACTTTGAATAGCACACAGTGCCACGACACATAGCTAAAATTCACCGGAATGACTGAAGTACATTTATGATAGCAAAATAGAAGGGAATAGAAGACTTTTGTGGTGTCTACAGAATATTTTTGTTAGATTGACAAACAGTGGGGTCGAAACGAATACCGGTGTAATGATAGTACAGGTAAAGAATAGAATAGGGTGGAGCAGAGCGATCGAGTCATCTACGTACATATAGGTGAGTAAGTGATCGAAAACAGAGAAAACGGGTAGGAGGCGAAACGGGTCTGCCCGAGGCCTGGCACAGCGGCTCATCGGAAGCCCCGGTCGTGATCGCGTGGTTCGATAGGTGGCACTGTGATGTCCAGCCCGCTCGTCTTCATAAGGCCCATCTCGTGCGAATTTTCGTAGGATATGGGGTACGACGGCGCGTCAGACATCGAGATAACATCCTTGTTGATTATCACGATGTTTGTGCTCTGGAGGGTGAGTAGTGTGGATAGCCGTCGCACATTGGAGGACGCGTGCCAGATGATATCATTCGGGGGGGGGGGG
>QLPN01001736.1:0-19900 GCA_003314395.1 Albatrellus ellisii | reverse complement strand
CAGGGTCAATCATAAAGTGAAGTGGAGTCTGGGTGCTATACAGATGAGCAAAATAGGAAAGGTGTCAATCACACCAATTGCTGACTTCACAACTCATGACTCCATGGACCACATCTCAGTCTGTACAGCTCATCAATCTTGCTCCTCATTGGCCAACCCCAGTCCTATAGTCTGATGCCTAAACAAATGTGTGATTGATGTGGCTATGGCTGATTGTTGCATGCAGCGCATTTATACCACTGTGCTTTCCTGGCTGATTGTCATGTGCTGTGTGTTTGTATTGCTGTGTTCACCTGATGTCACTGATGGTCATTTTCCAGCTTTACATGTGCATGATGCTCATCATCTCCTCCCAACTGAAATCTTGACTGTCTGCAGTCAATGCAATTGGATGCAAGACACAGCCAGTAGGGACAACTTGTGGGGGTGAGGGCACAGGCATAGTGAACAAACAAGTGGACAAGGAAGAGCAGCAGGGGGTGTATAGATAGGTGGGTATAGAGACACTCTCCAAGGCACAGCAAGGCACAACACAGATGGGGTGGGGACAGGATAAGCAGTGTGTGAATGCAGGGGGCTGACATTGGAAAAGGGGTAGAATGCAACTGGGTGAGGATGAGGCATGGGGAAATGGCGAGCATAGATGTGATGTGGGAAGGAGCGAACTGGAGGGACACTAGAGTGCAGCAATAGGAATGAGTGGCCAAATTAGAGTGGGGTACAGAGACAGAAAAGAAATGAGATGAGAGTAGATGAGAGTGATTTTATTTTATTTTATTTTATTTTATTGAAGTCTGGAGCTTTGAGAGATGAAAGGAGGAGAGAGAGAAACAATAAGAAACAAGAAGAAGGTCCTGGCCATAGAGAAAATAGGGAAAGGTGAAATAGAGTGGGAAGACAGCAGTAGACAGTAAAAGGGGGTGAAGGATGAGGAGAACAGAGAGGTTTTTTTTTTTTTGTGTTAGCAAGAGAACACAAGAAAAGAAGAGGAAAATTTGTAAACATGAAAGGGAGCAAAAAAAAAGAAATGTGGAAGGAGGACAAAAAGACATGCAGCAAGTGTGAAGGCGCAGGTACTCCTGCCCTAAACTGAGGAGCACAGTGGAAGTGACTGCCATCAATAAGCTTCATCAACACCATCTCCTTCAGCCACTGCCCATCCACCAACATGTCCCATGCATCCTCTGTCACCACCACAACTTCTGACTGCATACTTTTGCATTTGCAAGCATGCATACAATACTCAATGAGTAGCCACAGGGTGAAGGGCTGCCTGAGGAGACATATCAATCATGGATGGTGGGCACAGGGTGCCTCTTGGTACATAACACAGATGGGCACAGGGGCACACAATACTCATTGTGATGCACAGGGGCAACACCAGCAGTGCAGTGGTTTGGAAGCTGACAGTGCCTTTTTTGTAGAAGGTGTGTGCAGCGTCCTGGCACCTGTCACTGAAGCAAGCTGGGAGAGCTGGGTGTGCAAGTTCCTGCCACTGGCACAGCTCACAGAGTGGGCCAGGCAGGCCAATGAGGTACTTGAGCACAAGCTGGAACTCAAGGCAGCTGCTGAATGAGAATGTGAGGAGTGCGAAGCATGACAATGGGCAGAGCAGGAGGTGCAGGAGCAGGCAGAGCATGAGGCATGAGAGCACATGGAGCAGGAGGTGCAGGAGCTGGTGGAGTGTGAGGCACAAGAAGAGGAAGAGCACAAATCTGAGGAATGTGCCCAGGTGGAGCACACAACATGGGAGGGAGTGGAGCTGGTGTTGCAGGAGGAGGGGGAACAGGCAGTGGGTGTGTTGGAATATTCACGGTATTTGTTCAGCTACACTACAATTATTACTTACACGTCTTCCTTACGTCTCACTGACACACGTTCCACTTACCCACTTACACCACTACTACATCCACCACGTCATAGAGCGCTCTAGACTGCTCCAGGCCCACTTATCCCACGTTTGTGTAGCACGTACTACACCCCACATACAACCCCGCATTATAGCGCCGCCTAAACCTAGTGCAGCGTGCACTATATCTACTACACCCCCACGTTCTGCTACTATACAGCATTATCTTACAATGTTGTTATATATCTTACCACTCTGCGCCATTGTGTACACCACATTCTACGACTTCCCACATGTTTGTACCCTCCTATTTACATTTTTCCTAGCCTGCCCAACCCTGTGCTCACAGGGTGTGCCATGCATGGCCAAGGAACACCTGATGGCACTGCAAGTTGAACAGGCATCATCACAGGCAGGAGCCAGAATGTGCAGGCAGAAGCCTGAGGTCATGCTGCCTCCACTGTAGCATGGGTGGGCATGGATATGGGAGTCAGGTGTCAAGGTGTGCACAGTGGCCCAATGAGTGGCCAAAGGCAAACAACCTGCTCCCCCTGAGCCAATCAACGTCAATGATGCTGATGACAAGGACATCGATGATGGGGAGAGCACCAAGGAGGAGGGCGAGGCCAGAGAAGACACAGCTGACCCAGCTGGCTCTACTATGTCAATGGCCTCAAAACATGGTGTGGAAAATGTGGACAAGGACACCATGCCATGCCAATGAAAATGCATGCATGCAGGCACAATGACTCCAAAGACAGTCACTGGTGCAGTCAAGTGATGGGGGTGGAAGCAGACTGCTGTGGGGCTAATGCATCAGGTAAGTACCTGCTCCATAGCCTCTCTGCAGTATGGTTGACACCTCCCAGGCCATGAGCTGTGCTCCTGGTGCCAACACATGGACACCAAGTGCTGGTGGCATAAGCAGATGGGGTGGTGTGTCAGGTGTGCACATCAGCAGCAATGTTGTGAATTCACTGTATGGCCAGACTGGTCAGTCACAACAGGTGAGTCCTTTTATTGGCATGGCATGACAGGGACACTAAGCCATTAGTCGCAGTACTGCAATCACCTATGCCACTCTTCATGTGGGGCAGCAGTGAGGCAGCTGGACCTAGTTGGCCCTTTGCATGCACACTGTCAGGTTCCGAGGGGCCCCTACTGGAGGTGGGTGGGTACATGGGCATCAAATTCCTGATGACCCCACTGCACCTGGACTACCAAAATGGCAACATGGTGGAAGCCACCAACTGGGGGGCCCTTTGGTGGTATGAGATGTGGTATGCCAAACTGGGGCTCTAATGGCTCTCAATTGACCAGTCCATGCACCTGCTGGAGGCTGAGATTCAGATCATCCATACACAACTCATGGAGCAAGAGTGATGAAGTCCAGAGTGCAGTGCAATGAATCAGAAGGTGGTGGAGTCAAAAGGCAAGGGTAAAGAGTGAGAGTAAAGGTTGCCATGCACATATTTTCGTTGTCTCCTGTACATTGTAAGATGGCAGTCCTACATATCCCATAAGGGAGACCAGTGTGCACTAGACTAAGGATCACTCCAAAGAATAGGATTTGCCAGCCATAACAAGCTGGAGTATATTCATAATACTACAGCTACTTATATACTAAAGGAAAGTGTGCACAGACCAGTGCAGTACTCTAGGGTAGGCAGCTACAGTAAGACTCACAGTAAGTAATGACATCATGCGCAGCATGGGTGCATCCAGAGTCTAAGGCATGAAGTGACAGTAAGGTGAGTAAGATAAGATCAGATCAGATAGACTGAAAGGAAAGATGATCTAATCTTATCTAATCAAAAGTAAAAGTAAAAGAAAAGTAAAAGAATAAAGAAAGGAATAAATGCTCCATAAACGAAGCCTGACATACATGTAGAAAGATATACAATAAAAGCAAAAGGGTGACAGCAAAGGAACAAGTGAGGGAATTGTGAGTCCATTAAAAACTGGATAGGGAAACAAGTAAAAGAGAAAGAAAATAAAAGAGCCACATTTTCAGTCACATTTGACACCTTGCTCCTCAATGTCATCTAGTGTAGTAGACTCTAGTTGACAGAGACAATCTGTTGTGACATTGATAAGTTTGTCAAGTGGAGGCAAGGATATCGTTTGTCGCACAAAGTAGGGGATGATGTGAAAAGCTGCAATAGGCCTGTCAAGAACTGCACTGTCAAGTTCGCAGAGTATATATGCACCTCCTCTGTTGCATGACAGTACAATAAGAGGTCTGAGGTAGCAGGGGCACATTTTATGATTTAATGCTTTTTCAATGGCAGTGTGGCAGATGAGTACAAGGGCACCATGCTGGAAGTCAAAATTGCAGATAGTTGCATCAAATTCATGCTGGCCACAGCTTCCCATTGTGCACCAAATACTGTGGAGTGTAGCTCCACAAGATGCTCTTGATGCTTCTGGAGTGCTATTGCCCTGGAAGAAATGAGATTGGTGGTGGACAAAACAGAATTTGGTGGCAGAATGAGATATGTAGCTTCAGTGATGTCAAAGGGTAGGATAGGGTGTGTGCCAGTAACTGCAAAATAAGGTGAACACCCCATGCACCTACAAATTGTAATGTGGTCAGCCCAAAACATGGAGTATGCAACCTGGGACCATTTTGACTGGTTGCCATCCACAGCCTTGAACAACACCTGGTGTACATCAAAATGTGGACACTTGATGATGCCATTGGCACAAGAATTGTAACCCAAAATACATACATGCCAAATGTGATACCACTGTGCCAAATAATCAAGTGCTTTAACATACAGCACACCATTGTCTGAGACAATGTCCATTAGTGCTCCCCAGCAACAAAGAATATCTTCAAATATCCAGTCACCAAGGGATTTAGCCATCTCAGAGTGCAGCATATGAAACTCTGGGTAGTGTGTGAGTGAGCAACATCCTTGCACAATATACTTATATCCACCAGATGGAGGCATGTGCATGGAATCCATGTACATTTTGGTGAATAAGGGCACCAGTGTCACAACTGTTGGAGGCAGCAAGACATTCCTGATCTGCCATAGTTGACAGATATGGCATGTCTGTACAAACCAGGCAACATCTCATGGCAATTGAGGCCACCAAAAGTGTTCGCAGATTAACACACATGCCACATAGATACCCTGATGACCAATATCATCATGTGCAGATCTCAGAATGGGTAGTCACTCCTCATAAAAGAGGACTGCTTTGTGCTGGCCATGCAAATCTTTTTGCCAGAGCCATCCTGTGGCCACAAAAAATTCAGTACAATAGTGCATGAATCTCACATACTGTGCATCATCGACATCAGCTGGGTGCTTCAAGTCATCCAGCCATGTGTGCATGGCAAGAAGCCACTTGTCCTGTCGCAGTGCTGCAGCATTTTGCAGAATCAGTGCCACAGGCATGTGTTCATTATCTGGTTGCAATACTGTCTCACCCACTGTTGGGGTTTCTGGTATACTGTTAGCTAATACAGTGAAGGAGTGGTGAGTAGTGTGGAGATGTGGAAATGGTGGATTAATAATATGCATGAAACCATAAAAATGGTTGATCCAATCATTGAATTCTTCATCATCATCATCCTCTGGCAGATCACTGGGCTGTGAGGGTTGTTGTGACAGTCCATCTGGACCATGGACCACACTGGGTATGTGCACTAGCATGAAGTGAAACACAAGGATGCTGATAATCCACCTATTGATACTCGCAGAAGGCGCAAGATCTGGATTCATTAGCATGCCTTTTATGTACTGGGCATCAACTTCAACAAAGAGGTTTCAAATGCCTATGAGGTAGAGCTTCAATGCATGCAGGGCATGGAATAAGCCATAGATCTTGAGTTTTGCTTGTGAAAAACACGACTCTCAATTGTTAAGTGTTATTGAGCTGAAACACATGAAATAGTGTTGCCCATTGTTTTCCAAATCTTCTTGGCTGAGGATGAAGCTGACCACAATATATGAGGTGCCAACTGAAAGGATAACCAGTGTGGGCAAATGATAATCGATGGGTCTCAGTGCAGGAGACGAAAGAATGGCTTGTTTGAGATCTTCTTGCATTGCTAACTGCTCTGGACCAAAGATGAAGGGTTGGAGTTTATGTTTATGAGTGAGCATGGTGAGAGTGTGAGCATGATGTGTGAAATTGCAAATAAAGATACAAAGTACTCCAACAGTGCTGAGGAACACATGAACGTCAGAGAGGTCATGACACAGACCCCAATTGGATATTTTTGCAACATGCAATTCTTCAGGAACACAGCCCTCTCAAGTACAATGGTGTCCCACAATGTTGAAGTCCAGAGTGCAGAGCACTGTCTTGTGCCCTGAGAATGTGCCTCCAGCATATTTCATTCACTGGACTACATGGTTAAGATTTTGGAAATGCTCCCAAACAAAGTGTCTGATGCCAAGATTCTGAGGAATTGTTTCATATTTACTGTTGGCATCATGGTAATCAGTGTTGGGACCTTTCACTGGTACATCATTGATAAATGGTACTGTGACATGTGGGATTTCAGACTGTAGAATATGAGTAACATCTTCATGAAAAATAGGAACAGAATTTGTCCACTTCATTGGAAGGGTGACAAGATGCAATGCACCAAATGGTGACTGGAATGTAGTTAGATCTCGTGATGATTCTGTGAGCAATCACTCATCATAGCCAACATATAGGTCCAATGTTGTGCCACAAACCTGACTGGTGAATTGTTCAGCAAGAAGGTCTGTAAATGGGGGTACACTGGAGTGTTGGATCATCACTGCATTGAGCAGCTCAAGACTGTGCACAATCCAAAGACTGGTACCATCCTTTTTGACAACACAAAACCAGCAAGATCAGTACAACAAGTTAGATGGCTCATAGACACCAGCCACAATCTTTTTGGTAATAAGGCAACATACTTCATTGTAGATACCTGGCAGAATGGGAATGTTGCACTGTACCCAAGGTTTGTGTTCTACAACAGGGATTTTGACAGGCGGGAAGAAGTCTTCCCAGAAATGTCCTCACTCAGAGTTGTCCCACACAAAACCCAAGTGCTGCAAGCACATAAAGTGATGCATGAGATCGTGCTCAGTGGGCCATAGGAAATCACCTTTGTGTGCTCTGTCTATGATATCTCTTCATTCATTAGTATAGCATCCGACTGGAATAAACAGTGGAGGATTGTGTAAAAGTATAGGAATCAATGTGAGCAGGTCACTACATATATCATGAATAATATGAAAGTGTGATGGGAGATCAGCCATACTTTCTTCACTACCAGCTTGTACTTTCTCTTCCCATACATGGCAACAGTGGGGTCTGAAGAATCAAGAGAAATGGAAACTGGAAGTGTAGATGGAGTGGGATTTGTGGTGTAAAGATGAAAAATGGGAACAGGATTGGTACAAATAGACATGTTGTTATTTTCACAATCTCCCCAATGTGCAGTCAGATCCTCAAATTGCAAAAGCCTGATACTTCTTTTTGGCAAAACTGGAATCGGTGGGACCCACATAGCAGCATAGGCACAGTCACTGATTACCCTGTGTTATGATCATGGATTGTGATCATCTGATCCTTGTTACCAAAGTTGCGAACAAGGCTTTGTGTTAATACATCGAATGGTCACCCAAGTAAGATGTCATATGCAGGACTTCTGATGACATGGACCTGCAGATATAGTGTGATGTCTTTAAATAAAAATGGAACATTATGGGTGAGGCCAAGTGACCTGTCAACTTCACTGTTCACCGACTGCATATTTAGGACCACACTTGGATCATAAATTAGTCCAAGCAAATGGCAAACCTCTTCTGACATTGCGATTACTTGGCACCCTGGGTCAATTATGCTTTCGATTTGTTGATTGTTGTCAACCAGTTGCTAAGAGCAGCCTATTGGATGGTCTTAGGGAAGATCTGTAATGATACCCCTGGTAACTAGATGATGGATATGCACTTGATATGTGTAATAGATGTTCCTAATGATGATGAAGATTGGAATCAACAAGATAGTGATGAGGATTATTCCACCAAGGACTAGACAAAGATCCAGAATGAAGAGTATAGGATGTCTTAGCGATGCTTAGAGTGACTTAGAGACCTTGGACTTAGTTTGGGATGAATAGAGCAAGTTTATAGCAATCTTAGATCAAGTGCAGTTAAGGAAAATCCCTAGATTGCGAAGTTGACAAGACTGGGGTTTAAGACTGCCAGTCTGTCAACTATTTATACAAAACTGGAGATCTAAGTATAGTAAAGTTGCACAGTAATGCACAGTAAGTAAACAAACATTGTGCAGCAATGTGCAGCAAGTACGTGTCCATGTGATATAAGTGGCTCAGCCACTAACACGAAATGAACATTAGATAAATAAAGGTAAATAAGAATGAGAAAAAAAGAGAGTCCTTGCTAATTGTATAGTAATAGTCCTTAGCAAGTAAATGTTTATAATAAATAAAGAAAGAAAAATAAAGAGAGAAAAAGATAAGTCTTTATAGTACCTGGAGCTATGCTCACACTTAAGTATGTAAATACTTAAGTACTATAAAGAGAAAGAGGAAATGAGTCCTTACTATAAGTAGGAGCTAAGCTCACTGCTGTAGTTAATACTATGCTTATAGTAAGTAAAATATAAGAAAGAAAAAAGAAAAAGAAAAAAAGAAACCATTATGAGGTGCCAAAGCAAGTGCCTTGTAACACCAGTGGCAATATGGAACACAGTGACACTGACTCTTTCATGACTATGAGCAAGTCTGGTGGCTGGCCAGGCAGAAACTCACAAAGGTATGCTCTGTACAGGTCAGTGACAACAATTGGCTTGCCATGTCAACTAGACATGACTGCTTCCTCGAATTCATGTGGCATATCATGTGCTAGGTGACAAACCTTTCATCAGAGATTGTCTGAGCATAGCTATCAATGATGTCATTTTCATCATCATCCTCCTCCATGTAGTTTGCCATGGCAGTGGGGACCAGATTAATGGGAACTTCTCTTGCCATCATTGCCTCTCGAGCTTGGTAGCAGACCTCTGGGGCAATAGAGTAGAGCTGACAATGGGTGATAGTGATCGGCATTTCCATAGCATGTTGGAATACTTCTGCTGCGTGGGCTTTGTTGTGAATTGGCAGATCTATGCAGTATGCATTGTCAGGTCTTCTCTGTACAGGCACAACACATGATGGCATGGGATTGATGGACACAGGTGTGGGAATGGTCATGTCTCAAGCCTGGGCAAAAGGGTGAATAGGCAGACCATTGTCATTTTGGGTTGCTGACTGAGTAGTCTCAGCCTGAGGAGGCATCGACTCTCAAGTTGCCTGCAGTGCATGTGAGTTAGACTGATGGGGTGGAGGTACCTCAGGTGCATTGCAAGAGTTGTCACTGATGCAGAATTCTCTTCTGCATGCTGCCTTTGTGTCCTGATGGTAGGCTGGAAGGGTACCTGTGTGCAACGCAAGTTATACAACTTGCGTTTGAGATTCATGATGTGCTCATCCTTCAACAGCTGATACAGACTGGCACCTTTGTTATCAAAATTGCAGCCATTCATCACCTGCACATTTAGCATCATTTGACTGGCACTGACATTTCCTGGATTTTGGCAGTGCCACTCATTGACATGGTCACACAACCATCTTCCAGTGATGCCCCTAGGCACAAAGATTCCTGTCAGTAGAACAACCTTTCCATCAGCATTACAGCTAATTTTACCCTGCACAATGTAGTCATTGATGACCAAGCATTTGCAAATATAGTGATTTGTCTTGCCACAGAAATTGCATGCATTACCATTTTCACATGGTGGTGCAGTCCCTTGTTGTTGCAGACATGTCATGTGTTGGGACTCAAGTGCTCTGGCAATCACCTGAGCCCAAGCATCCATATCTGGTACTCTGTGCAGTTCTATTTTAATGTTAGTAGCAGGTGGTGAAGTAGTAGAAGTAGTCACAGATGTCATTGGGCCTGTTGTGTGAATTGCCAATGTCATGTCATGAAGCACATAGTGCACTGCTGCTTCTATGTCCTTGAGTGGATATAAGTTTTCATGATCATGTTGCAGTAGGACTATCTGTAAATGTAGAGTGATGCATTCCCACGGACCAGGTGGGAAGCCTTCAGCATAGCAGTGATGAGCATCACATGCACATAACACCGGAAAATGACCATCAGCAACATCAGGTGAACACAGTGACATTAACGCACTGCACACAAAAATCATTCGCAGTCACTATAATCACGCATTCATGCAGGCATCAGAAAACAATACCAGGTTGGCCAACGAGGGATAGGACGAATAGGCTGAGGCATGGTCTAGACCCACCAAAGTAACCATGGAGGCACAAGTCATGAAGTCAGCATTTGGTGCGATCAGCACTATTCCTTTTTTTTGCTCATCCACTATAGTATGATACTTTATTTGCTCGCATACAGACTCCACTTCATTTCAAATATCCCTATGATTGACCCTACACTGTAAATTTTCTGTTGTGTTTTGTTGTGCCCCAGTCTTGGAGCTAGGCTTGTATTAAGATAGCACATCATCCATCGAAAACAACAAGATTTCTCCTGCCCACAATTTGTTTTCCTTTCTCCCATCTGAGTCTCAGAACAAAAGTGCACGCCCTGTAAGTCATGCTATCAATTTCACTGAGTGTCTATCGTGTTCTCCCTCGCATTCTCTATTGCGTTGCATTCTCCACTGCATTGCATTCTCTATTGTGTTGCGTTCCCCACTGCATTGCATTATGAGTCTTCACCATTGTCATTGTCATGCTGTGTGTCTGCCATATCTCTATATTGTCACCCAGTTGCATCGCATTATCGTGTATCTCGCCCTAATCTACTAACTCTCTCTCTATTGGTGTCTAGGGGATCTTACAGCTCACACCCTTCAGCATTTACTGTGGTTGTGATTATAGATTCCTCTCTTATACACGCCCAGTACATATCATATTGGAGCCCACTGCAAGGGGCTGCAAGTCAAGATTATGTCTAGACACCACTACAACCTCTGTTTGTGAAGACACACAAGCTCATCGACAATTGAAGTGCTATGAGACGAACTTGAACAATTCATCAGCCCATCACATTATTCTTCACCTTCCACACATTCCCTGCTCACAGAAGAACTAATCTTAACCCCACACGCTTCATCTCCTGTAGACTCATCATTCTTCTCAGCACCCAGCACTTTATCTTCACCTTTGATCTCAACTATCACCCCGACTCTATCTCACCAAACCAATCACCAATCCAACTCACATACCCCACCCCATATCACACCAATGGCAACTCAGTATGCAATGCCTGCATGAGGTGACAGGACCACACCAAAATTCGACCCAAAACACCCTTGTGACCTCTGACAATACTTTGAAGATCTCAAATTCCACTTTGATCTCATGCAAATTCAAGATAATCAAGCACATAAAATTCACATGCAACACTATGTCAATGTAGATGTCCAGGACCTCTGTGTGACGCTTCCAACATATAAAGACATGGCTAAAACATATGAAGACTTCAAAGCGGAGATCTACAAACAGTACCCTGGTGTGAGGCGCACGCTAAGATAGCGAGGTCACAACTACAAGGGGAAGGGGATTGGTGAGGGATGAGACAATACACTTAAGATGAGATAAGATATCTTGTGTAGATCTTGAGCGATAAGAGTAAAAGAAATCGTAAAATGAAGAGAAAAATAAGTACATCCTGACACCTGGGTCCAAAGTCACTCAGAAGTGGACCCATGCAGATTTATCATTTCTAATACAAGAACACAGACTATTGGGTATGCAGTCACTAGGCAACTTCACTGACTACCACAGACAGTTCATAGTCATCATGGGTTTCCTGCAGAGTGCCCAGCGACTCTCAGAATACAAGCAGGGTAACTGCCTTGCTGAAGGCTTCCCACCCAGTTTGTGGGAACACATCGCTCTACGTTTACAGATAGTCCTACCACAACATGATCGTGAAAACTCATATCCACTCAAGGACATAGAGGCAGCAGTGCACTATGTGCTTCATGACACAATGTCGGTGATTCATGTGACAGGCCCGATGCCACCTGCAACTACTTCTACCACTTCACCGCCTGCTACTAACATTAAAATAGAACTGCCCAGAGTACCCAATATGGATACTTGGGCTCAGGTGATCGCCAGAGTGCTCAAGTCCCAACACATGACACACCCACAGCCACAAGGTACTGCACCACTGTGTGAAAACAGTAACACATGCAATTTCTGTGGTGAGATGAATCACTATATCCATGAATGCTTAGTCATCAACGACTACATTGCACAGGGTAAAATTAGTCAGAACACTGACGGAAAAGTTGTGCTGCCTACAGGGATTTTTGTGCCTAGAGGCATCACAGGATGATGGTTGTGCAACCATGTCAACGAGTGGCACTGCAAAAATCCAGGAAACATTAGTGCAGGTCAAATGATGCTAAATGTGCAGGCAACGAATGGCCACAATTTTGATAACAGGGGTGCCAGTTCATATCAGCTGTTGAAGGACAAGTGCATCATGAATCTTGAATGCAAGTTGTATAACTTGCACCATGCACAGGTACCCTTCCAGCCTACCATCAGGATGTGAAGGCAGCATGCAGAAGAGAATTCTGCATCAGGCAACAACTCTCGCAATGCACCTGAGGTACCTCCACCTTGTCAATCTAACTCACATGCACCACAGGTGACTCGGGAGTCAACACCTCCTCAGGCTGAGGCTGCTAAAAGCAGCCTATTGGATGGTTTTAGGGAAAGTCTATAATGTTACTCCTGGTAACCAAAGTTTGGATCTGAGTTTGATGAACGTAATAGAGGTTCCTGATGACAATGAAGAATGGAATTAATGAGATGGTTATGAGGATAATTCCACCAATAATGATATGGGGATCCAGAGTGATGAGTGTAAGACATCGTTTAGCGACATTTTAGTGGCTTAGAGGTCTTAGACTTAGTTCTTAGAGAAGGAAGTGAGATTGAAATGAGCTTAGATCAAGCACAGTATAAGGAGAATCCCTAGATTGCGAAGTTGACAAGACTGGGGTTCAAGACTGGGGTTCTAAGACTGCCAGTTTGTCAACTATTTATACGAAACTAGTGATCTAACTATAGTAAAGTTACGCAGTAATGCACAGTAAGTACGTGTCCATGTGATATAAGTGGCTCAGCCACAAGCGTGAAACAAACATGAGACAAACAAAGGTAAATACGAATGAAAAAAGTGAGTCCTTGCTAATTGTATAGTAATAGTCCTTAGCAAGTAAATATTATAATAAATAAAGAAAGAAAAAAAGAAGAGAAAAGGATAAGTCTAGTATAGTATCTGGAGCTATGCTCACACTTAAGTATGTAAATACTTAAATACTATAAGAGAGAAAAGAGATTGAGTCCTTACTAAGTAAAGTGGAGCTAAGCTCACACTTGTAGTAATAATACTACACTTTACTAGTAAGTAAGATAAGATAAAAAGAAAAAGAAAAAGAAACACGTTACAAGGTGCCAAAGCAAGTGCCTCGTAACAGAGGCTACTCAGTCTGTAACCCAAAACAACAATGGTCTGCCTATTCACCCTTTTGCCCAGGCTCAAGATGCAACCATTCCTGTGCCTGTGTCTGCCAATCCTGCGCCATCATGCATCACACCTGTACAGAGAAGAACTGACAACACACACTGTGTAGATCCACCAATTCACAACAAAGCCCATGCAGCAGAAGTATTCCAACACGCTATGGAAACACCAATAACTATCACCCATCGCCAGCTTTACTCCATCGCCCCAGAAGTCCACTACCAAGCTCGGGAAGTGATGACAGCGAAGAAGGTTCCCATCAACCCTGTTCCTATGGCAGCTGCCAACTATGTGGAGGAGGAGGATGATGAAAACAACATCATCGATAGCTATGCTCAGACCATATCCAACAAGGTGTGTTGCCTCACACACGACATGCCACATGAATTCGAAGAAGCGGTCATGTCTAGTCAGCATGGCAAGCCTATCATCATCCCAGACCCATACAAAGCTTACCTTTGCGAGTTTCTGCCTGGCCAGCCGCCAGACTCACTCATAGTTGCGAAAGAGTCAGCATCGCTGCATTCCATATTGCTGTTGGTTGACAACAATCAACAAATAGAAAGCATAATTGATCCAGGGTGCCAAGTAATTGCAATGTCAGAAGAGGTTTGCTATTCGCTTGGACTAATTTATGACCCAAGTGTGGTCCTAAATATGCAGTTGGTGAATGGTGAAGTTGACAGGTCACTTGGCCTTGCCCGTAACATTCCATTTTTATTTAAAGATATCACATTATATTTGCAGGTTCATGTCATCTGCAGTCCAGCTTACAACATCCTACTCAGGCAACCATTCAACATATTAACATGAAGCATCATTCGCAAACTTTGGTAACAAGGATCAGACGATCATGATCCATGATCCTAACACAGGGTCATCAGTGACTGTCCCTATGCTGCCATGTGGGTCCCATCAGTTCCAGTTTCACCAAAAGGAAGTCTCAGGTTTTTGCAATTTGAGGATCTGACTGTGTGTCAGGGAGATCGCAAAAATAACGAAGTGTTTGTTTGCACCAACCCCATTCCCATTTTCCATCTTTACACTACAAATCCCACTCCATCTACGCTTCCAGCTTCTGCATTTCTTGATTCTTCTGACTCCACTGTTGCTGTGTACGGGAAGAGAAAGTACAAGCCGGTAGCAAAGAAAGTACACCCAGTTATGGCTGATCTCCTGGCGTGCTTTCACATTATTTGTGATATACGTGGCAACCTGCTCACATCAATTCCTATACTTTCACACCATCCTCCACCATTTATTCCAGTTGGATGCTATACTAATGAATGAAAAGATATCATAGACAGAGCACATGAAGGCGACTTCCTATGGCCCACTGAGCGCGATCTCATGCATCACTTTATGTGCTTGCAGCACTTAGGTTTTGCATGGGATGACTCTGAGTGAGGACATTTCTAGGAGGACTTCTTCCCACCCATCGAAATCCCTGTTGTGGAACACAAGCCTTGGGTACAGTGCAACATCCTCATTCCACCAGGTATCTATGATGAAGTATGTCACCTTATTACCAAAAAGATCACAGCTGGTGTCTACAAGCTGTCCAACTCATTGTACCGATCCCACTGGTTTTGTGTCATCAAAAAGGATGGTACCAGTCTTTGGATTGTGCACAGTCTTGAGCCACTCAATGTGGTGACAATCCAACACTCTGGCATACCTCCATTCACAGACCTCCTCACAGAGCAATTAACAGGTCGTGTTTGTGGTGCAACATTGGATCTATATGTCAGCTACAATGAATGGTCACTCACAGAATCATCATGAGATCTAACCACTTTCCAGTCACCATTTGGTGCATTGCATCTTGTCACCCTTCCAATGGGGTGGACGAATTCTGTTCCTATTTTTCATGAAGACGTTACTCACATTCTACAGTCCAAAATCCCAAACATCACAGTACCATTTATTGATGACATACCAGTGAAAGGTCCCAACACCAATTACCATGATGCCAACAGTAAATACAAAACAATCCCTCAGAATCCTGGCATCCAACGCTTCATTTGGGAGCACTTTCAAAATCTTAACCGTGTTGTCCAGTGAATGGAGTATGCTGGAGGCACATTCTCAGGGCACAAGATGGTGCTCTGTGCACCAAACTTCAATGTCATGGGACATCATTGTACTCCAGAGGGTTGTATCCCCAAGGAATCGTGTGTTGCAAAAATATCCAATTGGGGTCCATGTCACAACCTCTCGGACATCCATGCATTTCTCAGCACTGTCAGCATCCTTCACATCTTTATTTGCAATTTCGCACATTGCGCTCACGCTCTCACCATGCTTACTCGTAAACTCCAACCCTTCATCTTCGGTCCAGACCAGCTAGCTGCGCAAGAAGATCTAAAACAAGCTGTTCTCTCGTCACCCACACTCAGGCCCATCAACTATCATTCATCTGTGCCTGTTATCCTTTCAGTCGACACCTCATATATCACGGTCAGCTTCATCCTCAGTCAGGAAGATTCAGGAAACAATAGGTGGCGCTATTTTGCATGTTTCAGTTCAATAACGCTTAATGATCAAGAGTGGCGCTTTTCACAAGCAAAACTCGAGATTTATGGTTTATTCCACACCTTGCGTGCATTGAAGCTCTACCTCATAGGCATTCAAAACCTCTTCATCAAAGTTGATGCACAGTACATAAAAGGCATGCTAACCAATCCAGATCTTGTGCCTTCTGCAAGTATCAATAGGTGGATCATCAGTATCCTTGCATTTCACTTCATGCTAGTACACGTACCTGGAGTGGTCCATGGTCCAGACGGACTGTTGCAACAACCCTCACAGCCCAGTGATCTGCCAGAGGACGATGATGAAGGAGAATTCAATGACTGGATCAATCGCTTTTATGGTTTCATACACATTATTAACCCACCATTCCCATGTCTCCGCACCACTCCACAATTCCTCACCATGTTAGCTAACAGTATACCAGAAACCACAATGGAAGGTGAGGCAATATCACAACCAGATGAGGAATATGTGCCTACAGAAGTGATTCTGCGAAACACTGCTGTGCTATGGCAGGATGAGCAACTTCTTGCCACCTGTGCATGGCTGGACAACTTACAGCACCCAGCTGATATCAATGATGCACAGTACACGAGATTCATCCATTATTGTACTGAATTCTTTGTAGTCACAGGGTGACTTTGGTGAAAAGACCTGCATGGCCAGCACAAAGCAGTCCTCTTCTATGAGGAGCAATTACCCATTCTGCAATCCACTCACAATGATATCGGTCATTGGGGTATTTATGCCACATGCACATTAATTTGTGAACACTTCTGGTGGCCTCAATTGCCATGAGATGTTGCCTGGTTTGTACAGACATGTCACATCTGTCAACTGTGGCAGATTAGGAACATTTTGCTGCCTCCAACAGTTGCGACACCAGTGCCCTTATTTGCCAAAATGTACATGGACTCCATGCACATGCCCCCATCAGGTGGATATAAGTATATTGCACAAGGTCATTGCTCACTCACACATTATCCAGAGTTTCACATGCTGTGCTCCAAGATGGCTAAATCCCTTGGCAATTGGATATTCGAAGATATTATTTGTCATTGGGGAGCACTGACAGACATTGTCTCAGACAACAGCACACCATATGTTAAAGCACTAGATTATTTGGCACAATGGTATCACATTCGGCATATTTGCATTTCTGGTTACAATTCACATGCCAATGGCATCGTCAAGTGTCCACATTTTGATGTACGCCAGGCATTGTTCAAGGCTGCAGATGGCAACCGGTTGAAATGGTCTCAGGTTGCATACTCTGTGTTTTGGGCTGACCACATTACAATTCATAGGTGCATGGGGTGTTCCCCTTATTTTGCCATTACTGGCACGCACCCTATCCTACCCCTCAACATCACTGAAGCTACATATCTCATTCCACCACCAGATTCTATTTTGTCTACCACTGATCTCATTTCTCGCAGGGTGATTGTGCTCCAAAAGCATCAAGAGCATCTCATGGAGTTACACCCCACAGTATTTGACATGTGACAGGAAGCTGCAGCCAGATTTGAGCATGAATTTGACACAACTATCCATGATTTCAACTTTCAGCACAGAACTCTCGTCCTCATCCATCATACCACTATTGAAAAGGTGTTAAACCACAAGATGTGCCCTTGCTACCTCAGGCCTCTTGTTGTGCTCTCGCATAATAGAGGTGGTGCATATATACTCTGTGAACTTGATGGTGCAGTTCTAGACAGGCCTATTGCCGCATTTCATGTTATCCCCTATTTTGCGCAACAGGCAATTCTCTTGCCTCCCCTCGATGACCTCATCAACATCACAACAGATTGCCTTTGCCAACTGGAGTCTACTACATTAGACAACATTGAGGAGCAAGTCATCAACTGCAACTAGAAATGTGTTTCTTTATTTCCCTTTCTCTTTACTTCTTTTCTATACAGTTTTTCTCCCTTTTATGTGCTCACAAGTTTCTCACAAGTCTTTTATTTCACCCTCTTGTTTTATTTGCAGACTTCTAAATGTACAAGGTGACAACAAAAATATACGCACAGCATGCGTGGCAACCATTACTCCTGCTCCTTTCCTTTGCCTTTCAACCCCACCACCTTCCAATGCATCACATTGTGCTCTGGGCTCTGCCACTCTTGCTCTGCAAGTTGCACATGTATGATTTGGATTTTGGCCTCCAGCAGGTGCATGGACTGGTTGATGGAGAGGTACTGCAGCCCCAGCTCAGCGTACCACATCTTGTACCAGCAAAGGGCCCCCCAGTTAGCAGCTTCCATTGCATCACTGTTCTGGTAGTTGAGTTGCAGCAGGGCCATCAGGAAGTCAACTCCCATGGACACACCCACCACTGGTAGGGATGCCTCAGATGCGGACCGTGAGTGTGTGACAGAGCAACTAGGCCCAGCCACCTCACTGCTGCCTTGTACAAAGAGTGGTGTTGGTGACCGCAGTTCTGCAACCAGCTGATTAGAGTCCCCGTCGTGCCATGCCAAGTCAGGGACTTACCTGCTGAGACCAACCAGTCCAGCCATTCTGCAAACTCACAGTGTTGCCACTACTGTGCACACCTCACACATCGCCCCACCCACTCGTACCACCTGCACTCACTCTCCACACATTGGCAGCAGCTGCACAGCTTCTTCACCTGAGAAGTGTCAATCATGCTGAGGCAAAGTTGTTGAAAGGGTATGTACCTGCTGTGTTGGCCCCACATCCATCTGCTTCCACCCTTGCCACTTTGCTGCACTGGTGACCATCTTCGGGGTCATCATGCCTGTGCATGCATGTTTTCATTGGTGTGGCGTGGTGTCTTCATCTGCATCCTCCGCACCGCATTTTGAGGCTATCAACATAGTCAAGCCAGTCAGGTCTGCCATGTCTTCTCTGGCCTCATCCTCCTCCTCGGCGCCCTCCTTGTCATCGATGTCCTCATCATCAGTGTCATTGACATCAATCAGCTCAAGGGGCACAGGTTGCTTGCCTTTGGCCACCCATTGGGCCACTGCATGTGCCTTGACACCTGACTCACATATCTGCACTCGCCCATACTGCAGTGGAGGCAGCACAACCTTGGGCTTCTGCCCATGTGTTCCAGCTCCTGCCTGCGATGATGCCCATTTGCCTTGCAGTGCCATCAGGCAGTCCTCAGCCATGTGTGATGCACCCACCTCCCATTCCCCCTCCTCATGCGACACCAGCTCCACTCCCTCCCATGTCGTGCACTCCACCTGGGCATGTTCCTCAGCTTTGTGTGCTTTGCATTCCTGAGCCTCATGCTCTGCCAGCTCCCACACCTCCTGCTCTTTGTGTGCTCGTGCCTCATGCTCTGCCAACTCTCATGCCTCATGCTCCACCAGCTCTCATGCCTTGTGCTCTGCCCACTCTTGTGCCTCCTGCTCCTCACATTCCTGCTCTGCAGCTGCCTCCAGCTCCAGCTCACGCTCAAGTGCCTTGTCAGCCTGCCTGTCCCATTCTGTGATCTGCATTGGTGGCAGGAATTCCCGTGCCCAGCTGACCCAGCTTGCTTCCATGACAGGGGCCAAGACACTGTGCATGCCTTCTACAAAGAAGGTGGTGTTGGCTTCTAAGCTGCTGCACTGCTGGTGTTGCCCCTGTATGTTGACAATGAGTATTGTGTGCCCCTGTGCCCATCTATGTTATGTACCAAGAGGTGCCCCACGCCCACCATCCACAATCGATATGCCTCCTTGGGCAGTCCTTTGCCCTGTGGCCACTCATTGAGCATAATATGCATGCACACCTGCAGATGCAAAAGTGCATGGTTGGAAGTGGTGGTGGTGATGGAGGATGTGTGGGACATGTTGGTGGATGGGCAGTGGCTGACGAAGATGGTGTTGATGAAGCTTATCGATGGTGACTGCTGCCTTCGCGCTCCTCGGTTTAGGGCAGGAGTAGCTGCACCTTCACACTTGCTGTG
>QLPN01001735.1:0-10962 GCA_003314395.1 Albatrellus ellisii | reverse complement strand
CTTGGTGTTGGTCAAGGCAGACATGCGAGATTGGATCACTGCGGAAAAGTCAGTACAAATGGGCTCAAATGTGTGTTCAATGTGTGCACAGTGCACAATCAATTGGTCCTCTAGTTCTTCAAGAACCATGGGATGATGATCTATGAATGGTGGTGATGCAATGGCATTGGCATGGTGGCATGTCTCAGTAGTGAGGAGATCAAGGCTAGTGCCTTTTGGAGTGCATGTACACAAGTGGTGGTCCACAACAATTGGATTGTGGGACAAGAAAGGTCCTCCAAGGACAATAGGCATACACAAGCTGTCAGGTGCGACAAGGGCATGGACAACACAAGACTGATATGAGGAATCAAGTGATGATAATACAAGCTTCACCCAATGGGTGGCTGAAACAGAAGGTGCTGTGAGTGGAGAAGAAAAAGACAAGACAGTGTCTGTGGGTGTGAATGCAGAGCTGAGAGAAATGGGGTTGGGCAACTGGTGAAGGCAGAGGCCTGTGGTAGTGACAAGGGATTCACAAATTAAGACATACTGGGGCCCATCATCAATTAGTGCCATTATTTGTCTGGAATCAACAGGCCCATCAAGTTGGCAGTGCCATAACATGGGATCAGTGCAAAAAGGAGGGAGAGAAGAAGGAGGAAAGGAAGGGACATATGCATCACTGTTGGTATCAGAGTTGTCTGACCCAGGATTGATGACTCTGGTAGTAGAGAGATTTGGAAGAATGGTGGTGATGATGCCACGAGGTTGTGGTTTGGTGGCAGCAAGTGCCATTTTTTTGGTAAGGGGCTGATAATGTTCAACTGCAGGGTAGTCATTAGGGCATGTGGTGGAGTGATGGCCTGCATAGAAGGCATGGTATTTGAAGCAGCCTTCATATTTCATCAAAAGTTCATGCGTTCCACAGTCCAGCCTGGCTACAAAGGTGAGTGCACACACTTTTGGGTCCAACTTGGAACACCGGTGATCAGGGGTTTTGACCCAGGCATGGCACTGTTGTGAGTTTAGGGATCATGTGTCACAGGGGAACAGGTGGCAATGCAGATGAGGTAGTAGCAGTGCAAGGGTAGGAAGAGGTCTTGGCCTGCGAGTTGGCCATAAGTTGGGCCAATTCTTCTGTGTGCTTCTCATTGTCATGTAAATGGCGTCTGTTGACACAATTGATCTTTTTCAGCCAAGTTTGAAGAAGAATGTTGTCAGCAAATTCCTTGTGCTCGATGTCAGACATGACTGTGGAATTAAGATTTGCAGTGAGTTGATGATGGAATGCAGTGTCATCAAGGTGGGACAGAGTATCGTGGAGAAGGGAATTGTGTCAGACTCCTACCGCTGACTTTATTCCCTACCATTATTATTTCTTTCTTTTATTGTTTCTCTTTAGATCATCTGATAAGATAAGATCTTCATATTATCTTTTACATCTTATCTTGTTAGATATCTTACTTACTGTCATTATGGTCTTCTTGGGGATCGTTCCCACAGCTGCTGCACATCTGTAAGCTGTGTTCCCACACTTGCTGCACTCTAGTTACTGCTAGACCTGCCCTCATGTACTGCGCCTGGTCTGTGTGCGTTCCATAGTACTATAAGTAGTTAGGTAGCTAGACGAATAGACTCCAGCTTGTTACAGCTGGTTCATCCCCTTCTTCTATGGCTGAGTCCTCTCATCCCTTGGCCTAGATCCAAGGCAGCTCCTGGTAAGCCTCTCCAAAGGAGAGCAGGGATACGTCAGGAGTCAGTGGTCTTGCACTATGGATGTCTGCCATAGGCTTGATGATCCTGACAAATTGATTCCACTCAATGAGACCTGCCAGTCCCAAAAGGGGGTTTCGCCTTGCTTGGTGGTGAGGAGTTGGTTCCTGAGGTGGAGTTCCCAGTCTGGCTCAAGCCAGTCTTCTCACAGTTTGGCCACAAAGGCATTGAAAGTGAGTAATTTGAGGACAACACTGTTGGTGATAAGCTAATCAGTGATGTGAGGGTCCTGAAATCCGAAAGATACCATGTGTGGTTGGCTTTGTTGACTGCTTTGAAGTTAAAATAGGTGTGGTATCCTCAGATCCATAGACACAAGACTTCAGGTGAGAGTTGTCCTGCAGTGAGGATTGGCAGCTTGGAGAGTGAATTTTGCTTGAAATGAGCTTGTTCCAGGCATGGTGGCATAGGTTCTGTGAGGCCGACGCTTTGTCAAAGCCAAACAACTGAGGAAGGCTATAACAAAAAGGACAATCGTGCTTCAACTAGCAGATATCCCAGATATATTAGTGTAGAGTAAAAGAAGAGGGAACTAGTACTGTACCTAGCGGATATCCCAGATGATCAGAACTGGGGAATAAACCACTAGGAGTCCTACATATATATAGTACTCTGAAGTGTGCACAGACCATGCAGTACAGTATAGGGCCAGAGAATGAGAAACTATAGTACTGATGTCATATCCAATAATAGAGGGGATGCGTCAGTGCTGACTGAGGCTCTGCAACAACTGTGGGAGTGATTGGTGATATTCTGCAGCAGGTGTGAGAAGGATTGGTGAGCATGCACAGTAAGTGTGAGAAAAGGAACCATAACTAAAGATAGAACAGGCCGATCTGAGATCGGATGACATACGCGTCATCGGTCGATAAAGACGAAGAGAAAGAGTACGTGACCGTGGGAATCGCTTCAATAGATCAGGAGCGATTGTAAGATCTATGGTGATGAGAGTATAAGAAAATAGAGAAAAATGAGGAGAAAAATATAGCGGCCTGACAGAGGGTAGCTGTACATGTACTGTAATGTATACAGCTGTAGCCATATATGGTGATATGTGCTGTGCTGTGCTGGGCTGAAGGGGAATAACAACCACAACCACAACAATTGCTGGAGGGTGCAAGTTGTAAGATTCTCTAGACACCAAAGTAGGGAGAGTTAGTAGTTAAGAGTGATATGCACTATAGTGTGACATGACTGGGGCAATAAAAGGGGACACAACTTAGGCAACAAATGGGCAATATGATGAGATAAAGAGAATGCAATGCAATGCAAGGGAGAACACAATAGTGATGCAACACAATGGAGACTAGATGCAATGCAATATAGAATGCAACATGGCACAATGCAATGGGGAACACAACACAATAATAGACACAACCTACAAGGAACACACCTTTCTTGATAGTGAGATATGTGGAGGGAAGATCAGAGCACACTTTGTCACAAATGGGCTTGGACAGGGAAGAGAAGTCAAATTGTGGGCAGGGGGAATCTATTCTCTTCTGACAGACAATGCACCATTTAAATACAAGTCTAGCTCCAAGACTGGAGCACAACAAAACAAAACAGAAAATTTACAACATAGGGTTGATCATAGGGATATTTGCAATGAGGTGGAGTCTGAGTGTGAACAATTAAAGTATCATGCTATATGGATGAGCGAAATAGGAAAAGTGCTGATTGCACCAAATGCTGACTTTGTGACTTGTGACTCCATGGACCACGTCTTGGCCTATACATCTTATCAATCCTGCTCCTCATTGGCCAAACCCAGTCCTATATTTTGCAATAACAAGGTTATATAGACAGGTGTTCTTCTGCACAAGAAACACCAAAAAGTGTCCTAAGAACAAGGACAATGAACACTCAGTCTCGAAAACAACACGAGGACTTTATTTAATACCTAAGAACAAGGACAATGAACACTGATACCAGTCAGTAAGTAAGTTAAAGTAGTGTAAAGTAAGATCTCACCTCAGTCTCGAAAACAACACAAGGACTGAGGGGAAAAAAAGGTGAGGTATTGTAAACAGGCTATATAAACTACCTGTGGCTTGGAACTGTATAGTAGTGGAGTGATTGAAAACGTAGGTAGATATCATATGTTTTTCTGTGGAGAGGAGACAAAAGTTTGCATGCACATTGGCTTCTGCCAAGTTGCCTAAAAAGGAAATAGTAAGTAGTACATGTGTTGGTTTGCAATTTCAACACTATAGTCTGACACCTAAACAAATGCATGATTGATGTGACTGCAGATGATTGTCACGTGTGGCATGTTAATGTCGCTGTGTTCACCTGATGTTGCTGATGGTCATTTTCTGGCATTACATGCACATGATGCTCATCATCAATTCCTACCAAAACCTGCTATTCTCCATCACCCACTTCTGTGAGTTCACTGGGGCCTACCCTCAGGTCATAACCATCATCAGGTATGAGTTCAAGTGCTGCCACTTTGAACAGTTGCACCATGTCACACTATGGTGGCCCATTGCAACTTTTGAGTACATCAGCCTTGGACTAGGGACTGCCAGAGAGGAGTGTGAAGCTAGTGTAGGCAAGGTGAATTGCATTTCTTTTTCTCCACATATGGCCCCTCTGACTGGGATTGTACAGTGTACCTGTCAACAGCTTTGGAATTTGTACAGGCCTTATGCTGCAGATCTGTATGGCTGCCATCCTCCATTGTCCACAAAACATATCTCCCAGAATGTACATGCACATGTACACCCATACCATACAAGCACGCCAGAGTTGTGTGGTCTGTTAGAATGGTGCCCTGCTATTTGGGGTACAGTATTCATTGGTGTGCTACCTTGGAATGGATGACAATACTGTGAGGCACACACTAAGGCAGTGAGGTCACAACTGAAAGAGGAGGAGAATGATAGGAGATGAGACAATACACCTTAGAGTAGTCACGCTGTATAGTGGATATCTCAGATGTATAAAGCTGAAGAGCTATCTACTACATGAGACTCTTTATATACTACAGGAATCGGTGCACAGACCATGTGCTGTCACTGTAGGGCAGGCATATGTAAATAAGATGCGCAGCATCTGTGGGAAATGTAGTTATAAATGTACAGTAAGTGGCCTGATGACTAAATGAACATGAGTCATAGATAATTGCAATAAGATCTACTGATGATCAGATAAGATGAGATAAGATATCTCTGGTAGATCTTGAGCGATAAGGATCAAAGAAATCATAAAATGAAAAGAAAAATAAGTACGTCCTGACAAATACCCCCCTTCTTAGGGTGAGATGACTTGACAAGCAAAGGAAACTCCTGTAGAACCAAAACCCTTCTTGCCACATTGTGTATTATCTAATGAAATGACTTCTTCGACTTTAGCGAGAGATATGTGTTCTAAGATCAACTGAGCAATTTGGTCTTTGACATTGACAATAAAGTCATTGTCACCAAGATTGATAAGTAGAATCTTTACTGGTCCACAGTAGTCTGAGTTGATAACTCCTGCTCCAATATGAATTGAATTCTTGACAGCCAGACCGCTGCGAGGAGCAATACATCCATAACAGTTGTCTGGTATAGCCAAGGAGATTTGAGTATTGACTAGCTTTTGACCATGTGCAGGGATTACAATTTCTTCTGCACTGTAAAGATCCAATCTGGCAGCATGCTCTGATCCTCGAGTGGGTAAGGTGGCTAAGTCGGAAAGTCGTTTGATAGGAATGGAACAGTGTTTGTGAGCGCAGGCTTGGGCAGGCAAGAAGAACTAGGATGATCGTGATGACATTGAGCAGCATGGAGAGATCAGATAGCATATCTGCAGCAGGAATAGAAGGCATGAGTGCAGTAGGCACCATGATGTGGTAGTGAGAGATGTCAGACAGTGTGAAAGATGTCTGAGAGGAGGTATGCTAACCTGCAGCAGGAATAGAAGGCATGAGTGCAGTAGGCACCATGATGTGGTAGTGAGAGATGCTGCAGGTAGAGTAAGAAGGAATATAAGACGTTGGTAGGAGGGTACTCACTCAGACAGTGTGAAAGACGTCTGAGGAGGTATACTGTAAAGTGTCTATCTTATATAGTGTGGTTGTGGTAGAGTTGAAGCAGAGTTGTGTATGTAGAGAACAACAGCTACCTAAGTGGGAGGGATGCATGTCACCCCAGAGTACAGAGTGGGGTGTGGATAGCCTCGGGTTTGTAGTAAGTCCAGGGTGTAGAAGGAAGTTGTAGTTATGTAAATGTAAGTGTGTATCGTATAGTTAATTGTGTGTGAATGATGTAGGTAAAGGCAAATGGAATGTATGTATGTACACACTGTATTTCAACAGTGTTGAATGGATTGAATAGCAGTGGGATGCATATTATGGAATTCTTTAATCAGCTTGGGTACGTCTTTGATCATAATGCATGCTGGTTCCCAGGAATTTTCATCTTCTGGGTAATTTTTCCATTTGATGAGGTATTGGACATTCCCACAATATTTTCTGCTGTTTAAGATCCTTTCTACTTCATATTGTTCGACATTATCCTTGATGATGGGTGGTGGGGGAATTTTTATGATTCATTCTGGAATGTCATTTGGAGAATATGGAAGTAATTTGATGATGTGAAAGACTGGGTGGATTTTCATAGACTTGGGTAGTGCTAATTCATAAGTATTGTTTGAAAGCACTTTGGTGATTGAATATGGGCCAAGTCTTTTATGATCCAATTTCCAAGTCAGTCATCCCATCTGTATGTTAGATGCATCTAACCAGACTTTATCTCCTATTTGATATTTAGGAGTCTTCCCCCTGTGTGTCATAATATTTCTTCATATCATCAGCCGCTTTCTTTAGTGCTGATTCTGCATTGTCCCTTGTCCTCTTCAACCCTTCAACAAAATTTTCTACCAAATTGATAGTGGATGTCTTGCCCAGTTTGAATCCAATTCTTGGATTTTGTCCAGAATTTAACATGAAGGGAGAATATTTGGTGGAAGTATTGACTCTGTTGTTGTAACAGAATTCTGCCATTGGCAGCCAATTCATCCAGTCTGATTGGCAATGATCTACAAATATACGGAGGTATTGTTCAATTTCTTGATTGATCCTTTCTGTCTGTCCATCTGTTTGTGGGTGATACACCATGGATAAGGCTGTCTTAATGCCTAATAATCTGTTCAACTCCTTCATCATTTTTGAAGCAAATTGGGGACTGCAATCAGATAGAATCTTTTTGGGTAATCCATGATGCTTCCAAATGTTATCTCTGAACAATCGTGCTATTCCTTCAGCAGTTATGTTGGATGTTGTTGCCATAGTATGAATCATTTTTGAAAAATGATCAACAACCACTAGGATTGAATCATATCCTTGGCTATCTGGTAATTGCATGATAAGGTCTGTGGATATGATTTGCCAAGGATATTTGGGTATTTTGTTTGGAGTCAATTCTCCTTGTGGTTTTTGGGTAATCATTTTTGTTCTTTGACATATGTTGCAACTTTTGACATATTTTCTGACATATGCTGCCATTCCTTTCCACCAAAATGTCCTCGATACTATCTCCAACATTCTCCACTGTCTGGGATGTCCTGCAATTGGGGTATCATGGCATTGTTTGATGACATCTGCTCTGCAACTGTCTGGGACAAGGATTTTGTCTTTGTATGTGAGTAATCCTTTTTTGTTTTGTCCCCATCCTGCTATAGTAGCTGTCTTGCATTCGTCTGCCAATAATTCTACCCACATCCCCATCTTTCTCCTGTTTGTCTGTGATCTTTTGAAGTAGTGGAATATTGTTTGTCAATACTGCTTGTATATGATTTGGTTTGGTGAAAAATTTGGGTTTAAGCAGTATGACATTCTCATTGTCATGTTCCACCCCCTCTTTATGATCCGCTCATCTCGAGAGGAGATCAGGTTTGGCTGAACTCTTTCCTGGTTGGTGGGAAAGGTGAAAGTTGAACCTAGAAAGAAATAGAGACTATCGAGCCTGGTGATGGTTCAATTTCTGGGCACTCATAAAGTACTCTAGGTTTTTGTGATCCATAAGGATCTCGACTGTACTATCTGTTCCTTCTAGATAGTGTCACCATTGTTCCAAGGCACATATAACAGCCAACATCTCTCTGTCATAGATGTCATGATTTCTCTCTGCTGGTGATAGTCCTTTGCTGATATACGCTACAGGATGCCATTTCTCATCATCCCTCATCTGTGATAATACTGCACTGGTAGCATATCCTGAGCTGTCTGCCTCTACTAGATATGGGCAATTGGGTTCAGGGAAGACCAAAACAGGTTTAGAACATAACGCTGTTTTAAGGTTTTCGAATGAATCTTTTTGTTCCTGATCCCAATGCCATTTACTATCTTTTTGTAATAGGACATTCAGGGGTTTTGCTATGTCAGAGAATCCTTGGATGAAACGACAATAGAAGTTGGTGAAACCCAAGAAAGAATGAAATTTGGTGACAGAAGTTGGAACAGGCCATTTGGCTATCCCTTGGACCTTGACAGGATCCATCATGATTTTATCAAAGGATATTTTGAGGCTGAGGTAGTCAATCTCTGTTTTCTTGAAATCACATTTTTCAGGTTTTAGATAAAGTTTGTTGTTGCATAATATTGTGAGGACTTCTTCGACAATGAGACGGTGTTCTTCCAATGTTGCGGTAAAAATGAGGATGTTGTCCATATAGACTACTACTTTGCCCCTAGCGATGAGTTCTCTGAAGAGATGATTCATCATGGTTTGAAATGTAGCAGGGCTGTTGGTAAGTCCAAAGAACATAACAAGAGGTTCAAATAGTCCTTTGTTTGTTATGAAGGCAGCCTTCCATTTGTCTCCTTCTTTGATTTGAACATTGTTATATCCCCATCTGATGTTGAGTTTGGTGAAATATTTAGCCCCTTTGAGTTTATCTATCAATTCCGAGATAAGTGGTAAGGGATAGGAATTTTTGATAGTAATCTCATTGAGGCATCAATAATCTTGGATAGGACATAATTCACCTGATTTCTTCTTGATAAAGAAAAATGGAGAAGCCATGGGTGATTTAGAAGTACATATTCATCCCAATCTTAGATTCTCTTCAACAAATTTCTCCAACTCTTGCTGTTCAACAAAGGATAGGTTATACACCTTTCCCATATGCATTTTTGCTCCCAGTTTTAATTGGATGGCATGATCCCAAATTTGTTTTGGAGGTAGTTTATCAAAAGATTCCTTTTCAAAAACTGATTTGAACCCATGATATGCTTTTGGGACAATGTCTTCAAAGGATTTCTTTATCTTTTTCTTTTCTGCCTCTATTGCTAAGTCTTGGGATATGTTTCGAATTGCAGCATCCTTCTCATCATCTCCTATCATGATGCAGAGAATGTGGTCATCTTTCTGTACTTCATCTTCATCATCATCATCCACTTCCACTGTTTTTGGTATTTCTTGTTTCAATCTCTCCACTTTCTTCTTCTTCCATTCCTTTCTATCTTCAACAACTCACACATGACATCTTTGTGGACATCTAGTAAATGAAATCACTCCCATATTCCAGTCAATTTCTGGATTGTGGATTTTGAGCCAAGTTTCTCCAAGTATGAGATTGACTTTTCCTAGTCCTGTGACACAGAATGTCATTCTCTCTGTATGATTTTGGACCTTGACAATTAAATCCACTGTTTCTTTGATGGATCCTTGTTCATTTTTGGTTCCATCTACATTGTAGACTGGGATGGCAATAGGTAGTCTTTTTGTGTTTAGACGATTCATTTTCACAAATTCCTTGTCTATATAACATGTGGTGGCTCCTGAGTCTAGAAGAGCTTCGATTGTTACTGTTTGTCCATTCTCTGGTACTTTGATCTCAACTTTAATCATGGGTAGATCAGTTTTGATTCCCATGATTACATGCTTTTCTTTTTCTTGAGAGGGCATACTCTCAGATGTCTCTTTCTTCTCAGTCTTTGTCTCTGATGCAATGTTGTTAAATACTATTTCATCAATAGGATTGCATACATTTGTGTGATCAACAGCGCCATCGTCCAGAGTAAGTACTGAAAACATATTCTTGGACAATCCAGTGACATCTACTGGTTGTCCTTTGCAAAACCCTCCTTCTTCCTCCTTTCTCCTTCATCAAAGATCATTTTCTCGAAGTTGACTGTAGACATTTGTCTTATCTCTTCATGTATTTCTCTGATGTTCTTCCTCTGTGGGCAGATGTTTGCCCTATGCCCCTCTTTCCTGCAATTGAAACAAATCAGGGGTCTTCTTCTCTGCACTGCATCTACATCCATAGGCACTGTTGCATTGCTAGCCTTTTGTGTACCTGTATTTGACTGATAATTGGCTTGCAGTGTGTATCTGGGGGTCCATTGCGATGGTCCCCTGGATTGCATTAATTGGCAGTATTCCCACATATGTCAATCCACTTGTTGAGCCATTTTCTGCCAATCTAGGTATGTGGTGGGGAGTGGGTTGATGTTGTAAACACAGTTTAATATGTCACTGTTTAATCCTCTTTTGTAGCAGTCAATGAGTGCATGCTCATCATAGAGTGTTTTGGCTGCCAAGAGGAGGAAGTCTGTGGTGTATTCTTCTGCTGTTTTCCCCATTTGTCAAGGTTTATGTAAGGCTTGCTGTGCAGTATGTGCTTTGTCAGGATCTCCAAATTGTTCATGTAATTTTGTGTTGAATTCAATCCAATCTCAGAATGGCATGGGATATAATGGGTTGAGGGGATTAGCCTCATGAAGTTGCTGTTTTGCAACTTGTAGATTGCACCATGCTTCTGCCGAGCCTCCTATCATATAGGAGAGGGTGTATGTGATTCAATCACTATCTGACCATGTTTTGTTTGCTGCAAACACCAGGAATAGTTCTTGGACAAATGAGTCAAGTTTGTCTTGCTTCCCCAAGAATGTTGTAGGAGCAGAAACTTTTACCTGGTGTTGGGCAAATATGTGGGCCGATTGGACATTTGGCAGGAATAGTTGAGGGGACTACTGAAGGATAGGCTTGTTGCCACATCATTGTTGTGATATCCTTCATGTTCTTGGCTATATCTGCCATAGTCGTTCCCAGACTGATTATTGCATCACCTTGTTCCTTCTGTATGTGCTGCTGCTGCTTCATCTGATCGTTCATCATCTCCATTGCTTCCTCTACATCTAGTAGTTGAAGCCTTCTTGTTTCGTCTGCTTCTCTTCTTTCCCTTTCTTGTTCTACTGAGGAATCTTCTACC
>QLPN01001730.1:0-10395 GCA_003314395.1 Albatrellus ellisii | reverse complement strand
CTTCCAGCTCTTCCTCAAGCCCACATTTCAGTTTACTGCCATAAGTTATGCAGTTGATTTTCTCACCATGCTGAAGGCCACTCATGCCCTTGCAGTGTGGGGTCACTTTTGGGGTCATCATGTTCTCCTGCAGTTCATGCACCATTGATGGTCTTTTGTCAGGCTGCTATTATTTTCCCTATTTTTCTCTTCATTTTCTTCTATTTTCTTATGTCTATATCATCATAGGTCTTACAATTGCTCCTGATCTATCAAAGCGATTCCCACAGTCACATACTCTTTCTCTTCGTCTTTATCAGCTGATGATGTGCATGTCATCCAATCTCTGATTGGTCAGTTCTATCTTTAGTTATGACTCCTTTTCTCACACTTACTGCGGATGCTCACCAATCCTTCTCACACCTGCTGTGGAATATCACCAATCACTCCCACAGTTGCTGCAGAGTCTCAGTCAGCACTGACGCATCTCCTCTATTATTAGATATGACATCATTACTTTACTTTCTCATTCTCCGGCCCTATACTGTACTGCATGGTTTGTGCACACTTCAGGACACTATATATACATACAACTCCTAGTGGTTTACTCCCCAGTTCTGATCATCTGGGATATCTGCTAGGTACAGTACTAGTTCTCTTCTCCTTTACTATATACTAATATATCTGGGATATCCACTAGCCTAAGTGTGATTGTCTTTTGTTTTCTAGTATTCCTCAGTTGTTTGGCTTCAGCTTTGTGTCAGCCTCACAATTGATCAGAACTCCCTCCCCTGGCACACCTTTCCTCTTCCTCCCTTTCCCACAGACCGGTGTTTTCATCACCAATTCATCTGCAATCCTTTTTACACCATAGGCTTCGTTCACAAACCAAAGCATGAACAGAAGCATTTCCATCATCAGCTTTTCTTCCCTCACCCTCCTCTCCATTTCTGTCAACACTGCAAGTGGCAGAAACATGAGAGTGAGTGTACTTGTAGCTTGTGGACTAAAGTATACATCCCCTGCTCACCATCTTCTACTCTTCAAATCATTGTGGGCTGTTACAGTGTTCACCCCCTACACCTCCACCTTGCGCCCAGCGACATCCTCCACAGCACGCACGTGGTGGACACTTGGAGTAGAACGATCGATATGCAATCATGGATGTTCTGGGAGGACCTTGTACGATACACAGATTCCTGGGAACTCAGTGGGTCTTCTGACAGCTCAGGGACTGCCCACCCCTTCTACACGCCACCTTCATCCCCCCCACACTCACTCTAGAACAGAGCGCCTTCTAGACAAAGGACTAAATGTAAATTTTTACTCTCTCCTCCCCATCACTCGCCCCTCCACCACTTGCCTTCATCTTCATTGTCACCTTCTTGCTTGGCACGCACACATCATTATTCAATGTCATAACAAACTGGCAACAAACTATGGATGTTTCCCCTTCTGGATCTTTCCAGATCCAAGATCAGAGCATTGGAAGAATCAGGATAGAAGGTACTGCATTAAGTACCCTCCCACCTTTTTCAGATCTTTGCTCTATCAATATTACAACGATCCCTCTCTCGTTCCCCCCCCTGTCCTCCTAGACCTAGGAGCTAACCCCGATCGCGCATTTCATATCAATCCCCATCACCACTTCACTTCTTACATTGCAGGGGGTCCTCAAATGTCTACATATTAGTGTAGACATATTGTTTTTCAAGATCTTCGTCATTTTCGTGTTTGTTTGCATTATCATCCACGCATTTATTTGAAGAATATTGTGCTTCTGTTTTATGACTGAGCATGCCATCGACTTGACATCACTCAACTACAGAAGTACTGGAACACTTATAGAAATTATCAGACAGATCATTTCTCAATCTGTCTCAAGACAACCAGTGGAATGTGTGGGGCAGGAGACAACCATCTCCACCAGTGCACAGAGAGGACAGCAAAGAGCCAGAATCTCACTTGAGGAATCGATTCGTGAGTTTAGGAGATCAAGAACCATCGACATCACAGCGCTTAGAATCTGAAATTGACAGTCTTGGTACAGCCTTAGCAGCAACTCTAGTACCTCCATCTGCTCCATCTGCTCATATGGATCAAGAGCATGAACCACCAACTTTTGGGGAGATGATGAAGATAATACAAGATCAACAGAAGCTGCTGGTACAGCAACAACAAGCGATGACAGATCTGATGACACACCTAGCATCAGGAGAAGGAGGTCACTCTTCTGGGCCAGGAATAGGCCTCCCACCCTGTGTCCACCTTCCCAAGGTTTGCATTGCAGAACCAACTCCTTTTGATGGCAACAAAAAGAAGTTCCAATCATTTTTGGATCAAATTTACCTTGTTCTCTGAGCTCATCCAGAATACAAAGATGAGGACAAGGTAACCGTCATATTGTCTTACATCAAAGGAGGGTATGCAGAAGAATGGAAGAATGGAATTTTATGAGAAATGGAGGCTCACAGAGTGGAGCCTCTCAGGCATGACAAACCATTCAAAAATTTCAATGGACTCCTCATGCTGATGAAGATTACCTTTGGAGATCATAATGAAGAACAAACAGCACAGCAGAAATTGACGACTATTTCACAGGGAAATCGTCATATAGAGGAATACATCACAGAATTCCTTTTATACAAAATGGTGTCTGGATATAATGATGGAGCATTATGCATGTTGTTCAAAAAAGGGATGAATCGTCCTCTTCTCCAGTCTTGTTATGTCAAGACACCTCTCCCTGGTGATCTAGAAGGATGGATCAGACAAGCAAGAATCAGGGCATATGCATATCAAGATATGCAGAATCTTGAATTGACTTGGGGACAAAGACAGATGCAGCAGCAGCAGCAATATGGAAGACAACAGGGGCAACAACAGCATAATTTCACCCCTTGTCAATTTACTTCTACAGCTGCGCCTGCAGGAGAACCAATGGATGTCAATAGAGCTCAAGGACCATGCCCTCGATTATGCTTCAATTGTGGCAAAGAAGGATATTTTGCAAGAGAATGTCCTGAGCCAAGACACCCTCTGCTAAGAGCGGCCTATTGGACAGTCTTAGGGAAGGTCTATAATGTTACTCCTGGTAACCAAGGTTTGGATATGAGTTTGATGAACGTAATAGAGGTTCCTGATGACGATGAAGAGTGGGATCAATGATATAGTTATGAGGATGATTCCACCAATAATGATACGAGGATCCAGAGTGATGAGTGTAAGATGTCTTAGCGACATTTAGTGACTTAGAGTTCTTAGACTTTAGTTTAGAGAGTGAAGCGAGATTGCAATGAGCTTAGATCAAGCACAGTATAGGAGAATCCCTAGATTGCGAAGTTGACAAGACTGGGGTTTAAGACCGCCAGTTTGTCAACTATTTATACAAAACTGGAGATCTAACTATAGTAAGGTTGCGCAGTAGTGCGCAGTAAGTAAACCATAATGCGCAGTAAAGCGCAGTAAGTCGCGTCCATGTGATATAAGTGGCTCAGCCACAAGCGCGAAATGAACAAGAGGTAAACAGAAGTAAATAACGACGAGAAAAGAGAGTTCTTGCTAATTGTATAGTAATAGTCCTTAGCAAGTAAATGTTGTAATAAATAAAGAAAGATAAGAGAGAAAAGATAAGTCTTAATATAGTACTTGGAGCTATGCTCACACTTAAGTATGTAAATACTTAAGTACTATAAAAAGAGAAAATAAAAGACAAGTCCTTACTAGGTAAAGTGGAGCTAAGCTCACACTTGTAGTAATAATACTACACTTTACTTAGTAAGTAAGATAAAGAAAAAGAAAAAAGAGAAAAAAGAAACACGTTATGAGGTGCCAAAGCAAGTGCCTCGTAACACCCTCAAGGGCAACAACAACAGCAAAGGGGGAATGCAAGGACCCTTCAGGAGATGCGTGCACTGAATGAGGCAGACTTCTTGGCTGAGATGCAGAAGGAGTTTCAGGCACATGGTCTTAGATTGAATGATCTGAATGGCTCAAAGAGTGGAGCACAACAGTCAGGTTTTGGATTGGACAGGAACTGAGCATGAGTTTGCCATCCTACAACAGGTTTTCTATGCTTCAGACTGATGATACAGACATTGATCATCTCAATGCTTGTACCCAAATCTATTCAACATGCATTGTTCCATCTTGCTCTCAGTCTGAAGTGAAGCCTCAAGTGCAACAGGTTACTCCTCCTGTCACGAAAAAGGAATATGTCAGAAGAGTGTTATTTGACATCACCAGTTTTCCTGAAATGAAACTCAAAATCAAAACAGTGGACACTGGAGCAATATTAGAAGTTGATGCTCTCCTTGACTCAGGTGCTACAGGATTATATGTCAACAAAGAATTTGTCAAGAAAAACAACTTGAACACAAAAAAATTGGCAAAACCCATTCCTGTCTACAATGTCAATGGATCACTTAATCAAGGAGGATCTATTGAAGAAATGATTGATTTCATAATGACTATTGATGGCCATACTGAATGCACTACTTTTGCAGTCTGTAACTTGGGCAAGAAGAACATCCTTGTTGGAGAATCATGGTTGAAAATCCACAATCCTGAAATCGATTGGTTACAGAGAAAAATACATTTCACAAGATGCCCACACAGATGTGAAGTACATCTCAAGGCTGACAGACAAGTCTGGAAGTCAAATAAAAAACTGATGAAACAACAAAATCGAACTATACATCAAGAAGCAGAAGATCAGATATTGATGGTTATGGTAGACCAAGAAAGAGATGGAGGCATCCATTCAAAATATCAGCCAAGAACTTGCTATTGAAGTGGAAAAGAAGAAGTTGAAGAAGAATTTCAAAGATATCGTACCCAAAGCATATCATTATTTCAAAAGGGTATTCAACAAAGAAGCTTTTGATTCTCTTCCTCCAAGACGTCCTTGGGATCATGTGATTGAACTTAAACCAGGTGCTGTGAGGCACACGCTAGGACAGCAAGGTCACAACTGAAAGAAGAGGAGGATTGGCAAGGAATGAGACAATACACCTTAGAAGAGTCACACTGTATAGCGGATATCTCAGATGTATAAAGCTAAGGAACTATCTACTACATGAGAGTCTTTATATACTACAGGGATCGGTGCACAGACCATGTGCTGTCACTGTAGGGCAGGTGTATGTAAATAAGATGTGCAGCATCTGTGAGAAGTATCAGTAAGCAATGCGCAGCATTGCACTGCATCAGTAAGTGTCTGTGGGAATTGTAGTCATAAATGCACAGTAAGTGGCCTGATGACTAAATGGATATGTGTCATAGATAATCGCAATAAGATCTACTGATGATCAGATAAGATGAGATAAGATATCTCATGTAGATCTTGAGCGATAAGGATAAAAGAAATTGTAAAATGAAGAGAAAAATAAGTACATTCTGACAAATACCCCCCTTCTTAGGGCGAGACAACTCGACGAGCAAAAGTTACTCCAGTAGATCCAAAACCTTTATCTCTGCATTGGGTATCATCTAATGAGGTGACTTCTTTGACTTTGGCAAGGGATATATGTTCCAGGATTAATTGAGCAACGCAGTCTTTGATTTTGACAATAGAGTCATTATCACTGAGATTGACCAATAGAATTTTTACAGGACCATGGTAGTCAGAATCAATAACTCCTGCTCCAGTGTGTATGGAGTTTTTGACAGCCAAACCACTGCGAGGAGCAATACATCCATAGCAGTTGTCTGGTATAGCCAAGGAGATTTGAGTATCGACCAACTTTTGACCATGTGCAGGAATTACAATTTCTTCTGCATGGTAAAGATCTAATCCGGCTGCATGCTCTGATCCACAAGTAGGTAAGGTTGCTAAGTCTGAAAGTCATTTGACAGGAATGGAACAGTGTTGAATAGATCTTATAGCTGTGGGATGAGTGGTGTGGAATTCTTTAATCAGCTTGGGTATGTCTTTGATCATGATGTGTGCTGGTTCCCAGGAATTCTCATCTTCTGGGTAATTCTTCCACTTGATAAGATATTGGATATTCCCACGATATCTTCTGCTATTCAAAATCTTTTCAACTTCGTACTGTTCAACATTATCCTTGATGATGGGTGGTGGAGGGATTTTTACAATGCGTTCTGGAATATCATTTGGAGAATATGGTAGTAGTTTGATGACATGAAATACCAGATGTATTTTCATAGACTTGGGGAGTGCTAATTTATATGCATTGTTTGAAAGCACTTTGATGATGGAATATGGTCCAAGTCTTTTATGATCTAATTTCTGAGTTGGTCATCCTGTCTTAATATTGGATGCATCTAACCAGACTTTATCTCCAATTTGATATTTGGGAGTTTTTCCTTTATGTGCATCATAATACTTCTTCATATCATCAGCCACCTTTCTTAGTGCTGATTCTGCATCTTCCCTTGTCCTCTTCAGTCCCTCTACAAAATTTTCTACTGAATCGATAGCAGACGTCTTGCCCGGTTCAAATCCCATCCTTGGATCTTGTCCAGAGTTTAACATGAATGGAGAATATTTGGTTGAGGTATTGATTCTATTATTGTAACAAAATTCTGCCATGGGTAACCAATTCATCCAATCTGATTGTCGGTGATCCATGAAAATACGGAGGTATTGCTCAATTTCTTGATTGATCCTCTCTGTCTGTCTATCAGTTTGTGGATGATATGCCGTAGATAAGGCTGTTTTAATGCCTAACAATTGGTTTAACTCTCTCATCATCTTAGAAGCAAATTGGGGACCATGATCAGATAGAATCTTTTTGGGTAGTCCATGATGCTTCCAGATGTTATCTCTGAACAATCGCACTACTCCTTCAGCGGTTACGTCGGATGTTGTCACCATTGTGTGAATCATCTTTGAAAAGCAATCAACGACCACTAAGATCAAACCATATCCTTGGCTGTCTGGTAATTGCGTGATAAGGTCCATAGATATGATTTGCCAAGGATGATTAGGTATCTCGTTGGGAGTCAGTTCTCCTTGAGGTTTCTGAGTGATCGTCTTCGTTCTTTGACATATGTCACAACTTTTGACATATTTTCCAACATATGCTGCCATTCCTTTCCACCAAAATGTTCTCAACACTATCTCCAGTGTCCTCCATTGTCCGGGATGTCCCGCAATTGGGGTGTCGTGGCATTGTTTGACGACGTCTGCTCTACAGCTGTCTGGGACTAGGATTTTGTCTTTGTATGTGAGTAAACCTTTCTTGTTCTGTCCCCATCCTGCTATGGTAGCTGTTTTGCATTCGTCTGCTGATAGTTCTACCCACATCTTGACATCTCCATCCTTTTCCTGTTTGTCTGCAATCTTTTGAAGGAGTGGAATGTTGTTTGTCACGACTGCTATGAGGTTTTTGTCTGTAATCTGAGATGCGCAAGTGCTATCAATCAGATTATTTGATTTGAAAAATTCGGGTTTAAGCAGTATGACATTCTTGTTGTCATGTTCCACCCCCTCTTTATGATCCACTCATCTCAAGAGGAGATCAGGTTTGGCTGAACTCTTCCCTGGTCTGTGGGAAAGGTGAATGTTGAACCTAGAAAGAAAAAGAGACTATCAGGCCTGGCGATGGTTCAATTTCTGGGCACTCATAAAGTACTCTAGGTTTTTGTGATCCATGAGGATCTCGACTGTACTATCTGTTCCTTCTAGATAGTGTCACCATTGCTCCAATGCATGTGTAACGGCTAACATCTCTTTGTCATAGATGTCATAATTTCTCTCTGCTGGTGATAATCCTTTGCTGATATATGCCACTGGGTGCCATTTCTCATCGTCCCTCATCTGTGATAACACTGCACCAGTAGTGTACCCCGAGCTGTCTGCTTCTACAAGATATGGATGATTGGGTTCTGGAAAGACTAAAACAGGTTTTGAACATAATGCTGTTTTGAACATAACGCTGTTTTGAGATTTTTGAATGAGTCTTTTTGTTCCTGGTCCCAATGCCATTTGCTATTTTTTTGTAAAAGAGTGTTCAGGGGTTTTGCTATATCGGAAAATCCTCGAATAAAGCAACAATAGAAGTTGGTGAAACCTAAGAAGGAGTGAACTTCAGTAACAGATGTTGGTGTGGGCCATTCGACTATCCCTTGGACCTTGACAGGATCCATCATGATTTTATCAAAGGATATCTTGAGGCCAAGATAATCTATTTCTGTTTTCTCAAAGTCGCATTTCTCGGGTTTGAGATAGAGTTTGTTATTGCGTAATATCGTAAGGACTTCTTCAACTATACGACAATGTTCCTCTATTGTCGCTGTGAAGATGAGGATGTTGTCCATATAGACTACCACTTTGCCTCTAGCAATGAGTTCTCTGAAGAGATGATTCATCATAGTTTGGAATGTTGCAGGGCTGTTGGTAAGTCCAAAGAACATGACAAGCGGTTCATATAGGCCTTTGTTGGTAATAAAGGCCGCCTTCCATTCATCCCCTTCTTTTATATGAACATTGTTGTATCCCCATCTGATGTCGAGTTTGGTGAAGTATTTTGCGCATTTGAGTTTATCTATCAATTCTGAGATGAGAGGTAGAGGGTAGGAATTTTTGATAGTTATCTCGTTAAGGCGACGGTAATCTTGAATTGGGCATAATTCACCTGACTTCTTTTTGATAAAGAAGAATGGAGAGGCCATAGGTGATTTAGAAGTGTGTATTCGTCCCGATTTCAGATTTTCTTTGACAAACTTTTCCAACTCTTGTTGTTCGGTAAAGGATAGGTTATACACCTTTCCCATATGCATTTTTGCTCCAGGTTTCAATTCAATAGCGTGATCCCAAATTCGTTTGGGAGGCAGTTCATCAAAAGAATCTTTTTCGAAGACGGATTTGAATCCATGATATGCTTTTGGGACGATATCTTCAAAAGATTTCTTTATCTTTTTCTTTTCTGCCTCTATCGCTAGATCTTGAGATATGTTACGAATTGCGGCATCCTTCTCATCATCTCCTATCATGATGCAGAGGATGCAATCTTCTTTCTGCACTTCATCTTCATCGTTGTTGTCTACTTCTACTGTTTTTGGTATTTCTGTTTTCAATCTTTCTTTCTTCTTCTTCCATTCCTTTCTATCTTCAACTACTCTCACATGGCAACGTCGTGGGCATCTGGTGAATAAGATTACTCCAGTATTCCAATCGATTTCAGGATTGTGGATTTTGAGCCAAGTTTCTCTGAGTATAAGATTGACCTTTCCTAATCCTGTAACACAGAAGGTTGTTCTTTCTGTGTGATTTTGGACTTTGACAAGCAAATCCACTGTTTCTGTGATAGATCCTTGTTCGTTTTTGGTTCCATCAACGTTATAGACTGGTATAGTGATTGGGAGTTTCTTTGTGTTTAGATGATTTGTTTTCACAAATTCTTTGTCTATATAACACGTCGTAGCTCCCGAGTCTAAGAGTGCTTCAATTGTCACCATTTGCCCATACTCTGGTACCTTGATTTCGACTTTAATCATGGGTAAGTCTACTCTGATCCTGATGATTTTGTGCTTTTCTTTTTCTTGAGAGGGCATACTCTCAGATGTCTTCTTTCCTTCAGTCTTTTTCTCCGATGCAATGTTGTTAAGTATCATTTCATCAATTGGATCACATACATTGGTGTGATCAACAGCACCATCATCTGGAGTAAGTACTGAGAACATATTCTTGGACAGTCCAGTGACATCTACTGGCTGTCCTTTGCAAAACCCTCTTTCTTCCTTCTTTCTCCTTCATCAAATATCATCTTTTCAAAGTCCACCGTGGACATCTGCCTTATCTCCTCATGTATCTCCCTGATGTTCTTCCTCTGTGGGCAGACATTTGCCCTATGCCCCTCCTTTCTGCAATTGAAACATATCAGGGGTCTTCTTCTCTGCATGGTGTCTACGTCCATTAGCACAGTCGCATTGCTAGCCCTTTGCGTATTTGTACTAGATTGGGGATTGGCCTGTTGGTTGTATCTAGGGGTCCATTGTGAAGGACCCCTTGATTGCATAAGTTGGCGATATTCTCTCATATGCCTATCTGCTTGTTGGGCCATTCTTTGCCAATCTAAGTACATAGTAGGGAGTGGGTTGATGTTGTAGACATGGTTTAATACGTCACTGTTTAATCCTCTTTTATAGCAGTTGATGAGCGCATGCTCATCATAAAGGGTTTTTGCTGCTAAGAGGAGAAATTCAGTTGTGTATTCATCCACTGTCTTTCCCATTTGTCGTAGTTTGTGAAGGGCTTGTTGTGCTGTATGTGCCTCGTCTGGGTCTCCAAACTGTTCACATAATTTTGTATCAAATTCTACCCAGTCTCGGAAGGGCATGGGGTATAGTGGATTGAGGGGATTGGCCTCATGTGTCAGACTCCTACCGCTGACTTTATTCCCTACCGTTATACTTATTATTTCTTTTACTTTCTTTTATGTTTCTCTT